>JACRUU010000024.1:10466956-10629456 GCA_030449085.1 Kryptopterus vitreolus
TATTTATTTCAATATTTATTATAAAAGAAAGTAGTATTTATTTCAAGATGACTGAATAATAATAATACAAATAATAATAATAATAAAACAGAAAATTGCATTTTAAGGTTGTAAAAATATATAATCCCCCTCAGCACACTTTTTTCTCTTTTTCCCCCAAAGCTTTGCACTATAGGTTGGATTATGTGAGAACCACCGCTGATTATTTTCTTTTTGACGCCTAATGTCATCATTTATTTTTTTTATAAGGCTGACAAGTTTAAATTCAGTACAAGTTGATGAAATGTAAAAAGCTGACGTGGTAAAAAAAAAATAAATAAAATAAAATAAAAAATAGCAAGTACTGAAATGGATCTCTGGGATGATTGTTTGTGAGGGCATATTTTGATTATTTCCTCTTCTCGTGGGTGCTGTCCCATTATATTTATTACGACATCTGTCAGGGAAGGGGAGTGCATATTTACGTCCCTGTGTCGTTTGCGAAAGTTCGAGCCATATGGTGTAAGATTTCTGGCTTGCTCTTACAAGCAGGCTGGCTATTTATCACTGTGAATTGAGTAAACAAGCTAAAAAAAAAACAAAAAACAATTGATTACATTTTGCTAAGCCTAATTGAATTGAAATAACAATGTTAAGGAGCACGCGACATTAACTCACTCGCAGGCTCGCCTTGCTATCTTTTCTAAAAACGGTTGACCACTTCTATTAGTTATAAAAATCAACTGATTTTAGGGAAATAAGCGCTTTTTCACTGTAGATTTATGTCTTATGTTTTCAGAAATAAAAAGTGGAATACTTTATAGAAGCAACCATTATAATAAGCTCCACTCTCCGGGGAAAATGTTCCACTAGATTTTGTAGTGTACTTTGTGACCACTCAGGGACAAACATGTTAGTAAAGTCCGGGAGTGATGGACAATGAGGAAACCCCGAATGTGATCTATAGGACTGAGGTCAGAGGTTGATGGCAGGCCAATTGAGATCTTCTACATTTTCTCATGTACAGTGTATTCATGGAGCTGCTTCGTGTTCAGTGTGGTATTGTCATGCGGTAACAGGTTTGGGAAAATGACACGCGTCCATATAATATACAATGGTGTTCTTCCTACTTTTATAGGAAACACATGTAGCCGGAAAAGTTAGTTGCCCCAATATTCATATCCTTATAATGTATGTACTATAATAATAGGTCTTTAATGTGGTGAAACCAAGTGTAGATTAGCAACACACAACCTCTGACACAATGTTGCTGGATCAAGTCGATCAGACGATCACAATTGACTTGCGCAGTAGCTCCTATATATATTAAACATTTAGACTAATCTCGTAATAGACTCTTAAGAGTAACCCTGTTTTGAGTGGCTTCCTTTAGCCTTTGTTTAGCTGTATCTGATACAGCATGTGCATTTTCCTCGCATCCGTTCTACTAGTACTGGATTCGAACAGAGACAAGTTAATATGAATAAACAGGGTTGCCAGGTCAGGTCAAAAGACCTCGAAACTAGCCCAAAGAGTCAGGCACTGGAAACCGGAGACAGGAAACATTTGTATTCTTTCATCTCTGCCTTTTAGCATGAGAACCAAGGTCACCGTGGTACGGGCGGATTTCAGCGTACAGACATTATCCGCCACATGATAATTCCTCCTTAACATCTCCTGATCTTTGCAATATATCTTAGAGCTAAAAATCCTTCTCAGCACCGTAGAAACACTTTCACCTTGCCTTTTCGTGGACGTACAGTATTTACTAGAAAGACCTACGACCATTTGCTATACAACTTAATTCTCGTGCATATTGTTTATTTACTCTTCCCTCAGATTGTAACAGGTCGTTCCGAAGGGAATGATGTATAGGCATAGAATGTTGTTCATGAAAACTGTAAAGAACTTCAGTAAGCATCTTTTCTGTGTATGGGTGTCTATGGGTGAACATACACTAGTCTATGTAATGATGAAATAGGGGACTAGACCATAATGCACTGACATGCTCAGGTGATGCGTTCCTTGCATCATCCCCTTTCCAGTGAGTCTAAAGACATTGTAAAGTGACATATCTGCTAAATATTTAATAAGACAACTATATTTTTGCCGGAGAGAAGTTTCTAATATGAATTTTGACAGGAATTCGCCGTGGTCATTAGTGCCGTTGAGTAGGAAGCAAAAGCCACCTCAAGACTTTTCGACATTTCTATGATATGACTATATATATATATATATATATATATATATATATATATATATATATATATATATATCACGATCTTTAATAGGCCAGTAATAGTGTAGCGTTTACAAATTGGCTCCAATGGTACATTTAATTTCACTCTAAATTGTCGATTATGTCTCAGCACTGTTGCGTTTTATATTAGTTAAATATAGTGTAAAATACAGTTAATATTCATTCATTCATCTTCTACCGCTTTATCCGATCTTCCCTCGGGTCACGGGGAGTCTGTGTCTATCTCAGGCGTCTATGGGCATTAAGGCAGGATACACCCTGGATGGAATGCCAACCCATCGCAGGGCACACACACTTACATTCACACACACATTGACACACTAGGAACAATTTTCAAGGTGCCAATCAACCTACCGTGCATGTTTTTGGACCGGGAGGAAACCGGAGAACCCGGAGAAAAAACCCCCTGAGGCACCGGGGAGAACATGCAAACTCCACACACACATGGCCGGGACAGGAATCGAACCCGGACCCTGGCGGTGTAAGGCGAACGTGCTAACCACTAAGCCACCGTGCCCCTACAGTTAATATATTAGCTAAAATGTAAGCAACAACCGGAACTGACTTGCTCCTGCAAAGAGTTTCCGAAGATATCGGTGTCATTATCAGCATACTGCCCAGTGCTCATTTACAAAACAATAAGCCATATTAGGACTGTAAAAGGCAGACTAGGAGTAATAATGCCATCCCTTTTTTTATGTACCAGTAGAAGTCAGGCCAGGTTGAACCAATTATAGATGTCCTCTGATGTTTCTCAACGGTCAGAGCTCACTAAGGTACATCAAATTTGTCCTTAAAAATAAAAACAAATCCAATAAATAGACGATACAGAAAGTTAAACTCCAATAACTAATGCTCAGACTCTAGGAAAACAATTCTTTCCTTTTGTGTAGCAGCTGCATTGTTTTTTTTTTCCTTTAATAAAAATCAAATCCAGTGTAATGACATGAAGTAAACAACAGCAAGTCAGTATTATGGGACCATGAGAATATCCTTTTGAGAGGCAAGCCACTAGGTCCAAGGCTGTACTTCCTGTTCCTGGCCATTATCTCATGGCCGGTGGTGTCGTGTGTGTGTGTGTGTGTGTGATGATGCCAGCTGTTCCACAGACAAAAAGCATCACCTTGTTGTTGTATTTGTATCCAATTATGGCTTTAATGTAGAGCTTAATTACAGTAACGTTCAACCATTAAAAAAAGATGAGTCAGTGGAGATTTGAATGTCGTATAACGGAAAATGTCGGGGTTGAAAGGATAAGTTACACGATATGGACAAAATTACCTTATTCATTCATTCATTCATTCATTCATCTTCTACCGCTATAGTATTCGATCTTCCCTCGGGTCACGGGGAGTCTGTGCCTATCTCAGGCGTCTATGGGCATTAAGGCAGGATACACCCTGGATGGAATGCCAACCTATCACAGGGCACTCAATCACATTCACACACACATTGACACACTAGGAACAATTTTCAAGGTGCCAATCAACCTACCGTGCAGGTTTTCGGACCGGGAGGAAACCGGAGAACCCGGAGAAAAACCCCCTGAGGCACGGGGAGAACATGCAAACTCCACACACACATGGCCGAGACGGGAATCGAACCCGGACCCTGGCGGTGTGAGGCGAACGTGCTAACCACTAAGCCACCGTGCCCCATTTGAAACACCTTATTTATTTATTTATTTATTTATTTTATTATTTATTGCACCCTATACTAAACAGAGAGCTTAACACTCACAATTCAAATCAATAGTCTTTCCAGAACAGTGTGATGTGGAATGAGATTTACATACACTTTTTCACTGTCAGGTGTCCACAAACTTTTAGTCCATATAGTGTATACGCTCTTTATGTCAAATTAACTCATTATCACCACCAGAAACACAACTGTATCTCAGCTTTTTTAAATTTATTTATTTTTATTTATTCCTTTTACAGAGTGTGTGTTTAATCAAAAATGAAATTTCCCTCAGATACAATAGACTCTAAACAGCCTCTTTAGGTCGATATTCTTGACAGTAATCTCCAGGCTACGCAAATTGACCAGCGATAATAGAAAGACAGGAATCGCGGTCCTGTTTATTGTTTTTAAATAAATCAGCACGTGGCGATCGCACGATCATCCCTGCGATGAAATTGCTTCGCGCTTATTGTGTGTTTGTCACTGTCGCCAATCAATAGCATCGATCAGGGACTGTTTGTATTAATTCTCAGTCTAATCATGATTTGTCTTTGTAAAACTACGCACTCGTCTCCCCTATGGAGAGATATGGCAAAAAAAATAAATAAAGATTGTAGCAGAATACCTGGAGATGCTAGTACAGTATACAGTATATTAGGATATACACTGGTCACTCATTTAAGACCGTCTGGGACATATTGGGTCCATATTGTGTGGTAACACAGTTTTGACAATGTGCATGTAACTCTATATTGTGTTATTTGTTGTTTGTATATATGTTGTTTTATATGTTGTTTGTAGCTCTATGTTGTTTTATATGTTGTTTGTAGCTCTATATGTTGTTTTATATGTTGTTTGTAGCTCTATTTTGTTTTATATGTTGTTTGTAGCTCTATTGTTGTTTTATATGTTGTTTGTAGCTCTATGTTGTGTTATATGTTGTTTGTAGCTCTATGTTGTGTTATATGTTGTTTGTAGCTCTATGTTGTGTTATGTTGTTTTGTGTAGCTCTATGTTGTGTTATATTTTGTTTGTAGCTCTATGTTTGTATGTTTGTTTTGTGCTCTGTTTGTTTTGTAGCTCTATGTTGTGTTACATGTTGTTTGTAGCTCTGTTATATGTTGTGTTATATTTTGTTTGTAGCTCTATGTCGTGTTACATGTTGTTTGTAGCTCTATGTTGTGTTATATTTTGTTTGTAGCTTTGTTGTGTTATTTGTTGTTATGTAGCTGTTATGTTTGTGTAGCTATGTGTGTTATTTTGTTTGTAGCTCTATGTTGTTGTTACTATGTTGTGTTTTGTTGTTTGTAGCTCTATGTTGTGTTATATTTTGTTTGTAGCTCTATGTTGTGTTACATGTTGTTTGTAGCTCTATGTTGTGTTATATGTGTGTGTTTATATTATTGTTTGTAGCTCTATTTTGTTGTTATGTTATATGTTTTTGTAGCTCTATGTTGTGTTATATGTGTTTGTAGTTGTTTGTAGCTCTATGTTGTGTTTATGTTGTTGTTTATATGTTGTTTGTAGCTCTATGTTGTGTTGTATTGTTTGTTTTACTTGTGTGTTTGTAGCTCTATGTTGTTATTTTTGTTAGCTCTATTTTGTTGTTTGTAGCTCTATGTTGTGTTTTGTTATATTGTTGTTTGTAGCTCTATGTTGTGTTATATTTTGTTTGTAGCTCTGTTGTTGTGTTAGTTCTATGTTGTGTTATATGTTGTTTTATGGAACACAAAGGTTCTGGAGAAACGTTGTCTCATTTCACTTCGTACTGCCTCAGCTAGATATAGTTGTAATGACAGTAAAAACCTCAGGACTGATAGAACCTTAGCTTTAGCCTCAGAACATTATACAGAGTGTCATACTTCATACACACACACACCACACACTTGTTAAAGAAAATATGATTCATCAGACACATGATACCTTCTGACATTGCTCCAATAAAAGCCAAAAAAAATTTAATCTCATCATTTATATGCTGTTTACCTGTTAGGACTGGTAATGTTTGTTAACGAGCGAGCAGCAATTTTACATTTTTGAATGAAAAATATCCAAATAACAAAACATGAAAAAGATAAAGGATTCCAGAATTAAAAAAAAAAATCACTTCTTAAATGTGTATAATTTATAAACTCTTATAAAATGTCCATGCAGCATAAACACAATGAAAATACGGGCATAGACATTTTATAAGGTATTTATTTATTTATATATATGTGTATATATATATATATATATATATATATATATATATATATTATATATATATATATTCATTCATTCATTCATCTTCTACCGCTATATCCGATCTTCGCCTCGGGTTCACGGGGAGCCTGTGCCTATCTCAGACGTCTATGGGCATTAAGGCAGGATACACCCTGGATGGAATGCCAACCCATCGCAGGGCACACACACACACACACACACTCACACACACATTCATACACTAGGGACAATTTTCCAAGGTGCCAATCAACCTACTGTGCATGTTTTTGGACCAGGGAGGAAACCGGAAACCCGGAGAAAAACCCCCCTGAGGCCACGGGGAGAACATGCAAACTCCACACACACACATGGCCGAGACGGGAATCGAACCCGGACCCTGGTGGTGTGAGGCGAACGTGCTAACCACTAAGCCACCGTGCCCCTCATATATTATATATATATATATATATATATATATATATATATAGATATATATATATATATATATATATGTATATGTATATATATATATATATATATATTTATTTTTTTTTTTTTTTTTTTAATTAATTTACTTTTTAATATATATTATATATTTTTAAAATTTTTATTTTATTTAAAATAAATAGCGTATCGAACAAAAAATAAATAAATAAAACCCTATTTGCATCCTAAAATACTCCACTTATTAAATGCATACCGAGTATAAAGGATTAACGCAAGGTGTTAAAAGAAATCCGTACAAAATATACTTATTAAATCTACCAAAATAACCTTAACGTTTAATTTGTATATGTTGTTTATGAAATACTAACAGCAATCCAGATATCACTGGAAAGAGTATTGTACATAATTGATCCCAATAAAGATTACATACTGATATTCCTGCATGGTCTATTTTAAGGCTTTCATTTGAGCAACTAATTAAAAAGTGAAGCAACAAAAAAAGAAAAAAAAAAAAAAAAAAGTTTCTGTAGGAACTGCGGCTCATGAATTATTTCGGCAGTGTGCGCAGAGCAACCTTGGTTCGCGGTTGTGTCACGTTGTAGACGAGGCCACTGGGTTTCACTCTCGCAGCGATTAATCTGAAAGTGAGAATGATAGCCCCCTCGATTTCTCCCTTCACCGCCACCCAGTAGAATCCCAGGAACAGATTTCATATCAATGCATGCAAATGGATTAATCTGGCTTCATTGGAGCAGACAGAGGAGGAAAGAAAGGAGCGGTTTTTGTAAAGCGCGTTGGCATATCTTACTGTCGGCGTAACCCGTAGTAACATTGATTGAACATCCGAGGATGGAAAGATTTAGTACCTCGGGGACGGAACTTTCGAGCAGGAACGGGGCATTTATTTTATTTATTCTTTATTTTGTTTTGTTTTTGTTTTTTTTTTGTGTTGTGTCCTTCACAGAGAAGTTCCTCTTCTGTAAAATTGGAAAATTACTATGGTTACTGATGAAGATAGCACAGTGATGAAAATGATGCCCAAGGCAAAATCAGTTTGTCTACTAACTCGGGCAATGAATATGGTTCATTTGAAATAAATAAATAAATAAATAAATAAATGGTTGCATGTTACAATTTTTCCACTTTTGCAAATGACAGAAAACGAAACCTCTTTCAGTATTGATTTTCCAGTTTCTGTTATGGCTGATCACGTCATGACATATACAGTGGCGCCCTGAACTCACGGCGGGGTTACATTCTAGGACCCCCTCAACAATCTGAAAGGAAAAAAAAAAAAAAAACATGAATTTTGGGTGCATCCCCTCAAACCCTATGGTACTGCACTGAATTCATCTAGACATTGTCACTTTATAAACAAACAACAACAACAAAGAAACAAATTTGTCAGTTTCAATACCTAACATTCCTGAACATTTCCCGCTGCGGATTCCCATGAATTTAAGATAATCCGCAACGTGCTGTTAGTTAGATTCCACATGAGAACCCGCGAGAACTGTATATTCACAATGAGCAATAAAACATGTCCCTGGCATATTACTTATTGAAGGGTCAAATACAATCCATTGGTTTATTATACATGAACTTGAAATCAATTCGGGGCACGGTGGCTTAGTGGTTAGCACGTTCGCCTCACACCGCCAGGATCCGGGTTCGATTCCCGTCTCGGCCATGTGTGTGTGGAGTTTGCATGTTCTCCCCGACCCGCTGCCTCAGCGAGGGTTTTTTTTCTCCGGGTTCTCCGGTTTCCTCCCCGGTCCAAAAACATGCACGGTAGGTTGATTGGCACCTTGGAAAAATTGTCCCTAGTGTATGAATTGTGGTTTGCATTCCATCCAGGGTGTATCCTGCCTTAATACCCATAGACACCTGAGACAGGCACAGACTCCCCGTGACCCGAGAGAAGATCGGATAAAGCGGTAGAAGATGAATGAATGGTTCTGTTATGGTTCTGCAGAGTGTTGTTATGTTTGTTATTTATTCATTGTAGTGATAGCTGTGTAAAGCTACAGTCTTGCATTGTGATTTCAAAAACCTATTGAACCCGTGTCCGGAGGCTCGGTGTCATTATCATCGTACGCTATGATGCACTTTAAACACCAGCATGCCCCTGACGAAGACTTAGCTAATGGGATGTGGAAAAAGCTGCAACATGCCCACTCTCCTCTTGCCGCTGATTGCATTTGCTAGCTTAAAAGCTTCAAGATTCACTTTCCAGCAGCGCCTCGCCTGCACCACCGTGGACGATCTGGATCTTCTCTAACGCGTGCGCAAACTCGGTTAAACGGCGTAGAAGCCGCGCAAGTTGGAAAGCCGAACCCTCCGAGTCCTGAACCGCCGCTTGGCTCGGGGCCAGGAAATGACTGCGGAGAGAAATTGGTTGTGAATCCATTAGCTCCAGCTCTGAGCTAGAATGAGCGGCAGCTTTAATAGGACCGACAAGGGAAATGCAGAATCACTCACGGGCTTAGCCGCAGCATAAATGCACACGTGGGGGGGATTTGGGGTGGTGGTGTTGAGGGGGGGTTGTTTGTGCTGCTGTCTGATCAGAATAAAGATCATGGCCGTTTGGAGAGTGGGCGGATGCTTCCAAAGTGGACTGATTTATTCCGCGCTCACCCACCTGATTTTAATCTCGGGTACGAATCAGGAACGCGGCAACATATAGTAAGGAGGGACGCGCCCGACCATGTGGAGGGCTCTCCGCGTATAATGAAATAAATGCGGAAATAAACGCCTGCCACTGATTGCTGTGGCACAGCGGAAACGACAGTTAAAGCAATCATCCGGCAGTCTAGATGCGCTGCCAAAGTGCCGTTTCCTTTCACACTTATGTTTAAGGCATGGTTTCAGCTAATAGCGTTTTTTTTCTCCCCCCCCCCTCTCTCTCTCCTTTGATTAAGCCTTGCTGTGAAATGTGTGTCACATGTTTGTATGTTTGACTCTGAAATACACCTCTGGATCTGGGCTGGAATTAGGTGACTTTTCTGCCACGCTTAATTTTCTCCTGACGGGCGTCGGGGGGGGGACCACGCGTTGCATGACGTCCTCGTCAGTGCTAGTTATTTTTAGCGCCGCCGATTGACGATGTCCCCCATAGGGTTGCCAGGCCTCCGTATCAGTGCAGCCGTTGTCAAACAGACGTGAATGAAGGCCAGCTGAAAAGAAGAGCCTGGTCAGGGGACGACTCACCCACCCCACCACCCAATTATCAAACGCCGGCAAGGCTGCAGCACAGCGCCATGCTGGAGGGAGGCTGCAACCTGTTGAGGCAAGCTGTCAATTATCTCCAGGAGCCCGCTCAGCCCGGCAACACGTGCCATTCCTTTATTGGGCTAACTCCAACACTACACACAACACACACACCACACACACACACACACACACACATGCTCACACGCAGAAACCCAGAGTGCAGGGATTCGTTAGACAGCCCTTAGTCCTGCTGTCTGCTAATAAGGTTTCACTGCAATCGGACCTGAAAGATCAACACACTCCTGTAGGTGTCTCTCTCTCTCTCTCTCTCTCTCTCTCTCTCTCTCGTTCTCTCTTTACATAGTGTTAGTGTTTTTCAGCAGGATGTTTTTGCTGCTCAAAAAATGAATAAAAAGTGAGTTAAACCACATTTTTATTAATATTGTATTATAGTTTTATTAACATCAACAAGCAGGCGAAATTTTCTGTTCTAATAATAAAAAAAAAGAATAAAACTATTTACATATTTAACCTGAAATATTAAAAAGCATCTTTAAACTGGGAACTAATAATAATAATAATAATAATAATAATCATCATCATCGGTGTGTAGAATATATATATATATATATATATATATAGATATATATATATTATTATATAATATATTATTTATTTATTGCTTTATTCCCGTCCTTACAAACAACTTATCATAAAGATAGATGGATGGATGGATGGATGGATGGACGGACGGATATGTTTATTTATTTATTTCGGTCCTTACAAACAACTTATCATAAAGATAGATAGATAGACAGATCGATAGATGGATGGACGGATGGATGGATAGATAGGTGGATGGATAGATAGATAGATAGGTAGATATATATGTAGATTAATTGATAGATATATAGAAAGATAAATAGGTAGATAGATAGATAGATATAATAGATAGATAAATAGATAGATAGATAGATATAGATAGATAGATAGATAGATAGATAGATAGATAGAAAGAAAGAAAGAAAGAAAGAGAAAAACAAATTCCCTTTGGGGAACATATTACATCCTCAGATGAAAAAGCATGTGGAACCAAGAGCGTCTGGTAGAGGTGCAGAAGTCCGAGAGGTCAATGACAAGTGCAGGATGTGATTTCCACAATTTCTTCCACATATTTATCTCCAGTCTCAGCAGCATTCAAAATCATATTTGGATTTTAGGCTTAGAACTGCTTTGTTTTCGTTATGACCGTCTTTTAGTGTTAAAAAAATAAATAAATACAGAAATCTAATAGGTTACAACGTGGTACTTTCTACCTGCTTCCTTATGATCACATGCTCTTCTTTTTGGGATGAGTACTTTGGCAGGAAAAAATAAATAAAACCCTATCCGGATTACGTTTCTGAATACATTTAAATCCTGGCTAGTGACTCGAGCGAACAGCACGATTAAAAAGCTGAACACGCTGACCACCCTCACACACTCGTGGTTGTTATGGCGACACGGCGGCATAATAATGCCGTGCCACATATATTTGCGCCGAATAACATCGAACCGAGGTTGTCCAGTTTATATGAATCTGAAATCGGAATGAATCGGGTGAAAATTATAACCATAGTCACTGTGTTTTCTTTCTCAGCCATCCATCTGGTATGGGGTGGGGGGGTAGGGGTGTGTGTGTGTGTGTGTGTTGAGTTGTATGTGATCCTGTCTGTCTCCTCAGTGTGTGACTACTTGCCTGGAGGGATGGACCTCTGCGGGGACACACACTGACTCCCACTCTCCCTCTTTCTCTTTGTGCATGTTTACGACTGGGCCCTCAAAAAGCACTTCTCTTTGTGCGCTCTGCTATACTTCCTGCTGATAATTATGCCCTAGGAAGGAGGGAGAAAAAAAAAAGCCCATCCCTCCTTTTCCACTTCATCGTTTCCAAAAAGCACCGGACTCCGGCTGCCCGCGAAGGCATTGCGCTGATTGCGAATGCGCCGCCTTGCTTGTGTTTTGTCACGCCTAATTAATTACTTACCGAAATTACACATATTTCTTTTTTTTTTGTAGGCCGTGTCCAGAGCGTTTTTTTAGCATGTGGGTGGTTTGTAGCAGCATGTGTCAGGGGCGGGCGGGCCATCAAACAAAGCAGCACCTCGTCAAAGCCGCAGCCGACGCACATTCACGGCCCGATAATTCTCGCCCGGGCCGTCCCTCCGTCCCCGCAAAGACGAAGTACACGGCTGGAGGAGGACGCGTACAAGATTAATCACTTAGCGGAAATTGCTTCGCGGTGATGAAGCAATTAGACCACGCACGCTGACCAACATGATCCTGGCTCGGGACATCAGTGTTAACCCTTTTGTCAATTCGGCTTCTCCCTGCGTGGCGACGAGGGTCAGCTAATAAGGACGTCCCGTTTGTTAGGTAAACAAAGGCATAGGTGGTGAACAGGGAGCATAAGCAAGTGCACGGAGGTCAATATCGCTAGACTCTGCGCTCTCTCTCTCTCTCTCTCACCGTGGCCTCTGACAAGACACCAGGCGCCAAGTGCTTTCCTCCACAGCCTTTGATACGCCGCTTGTAAAAAAAAAAAAAAAAAAAAAAAAAAAAAAAAAAAAAAAAAAAAAAAAGCGGGGGGGGGGGGGGGGGGGGGGGGGCTGGGGGAAGCCTTGTAACCATAGTAACAGTGATGCTCAGACAGAGCGAGGATTGAATCTTTGTTCTGCATGTCAAGGATAAAAGACATTTGGCCATAAATGAAATGAAAATTGGCCACGTATAGCATAAACATACCAGGTTGAAAACTTTCTGGTAACAGATGGCCGGGTTTGTTTCGAGGCACGGAGAAGATTCTCCCATGTTATTTCTGTGTCGCGCCGCCATCCATTGCATTTGATCACGTATGTCAAGCTCTTTAAAGGAGGCCAACTGGTTGGAACGTCCATCTGGGCTCTATATAAGAAATATGATTGAGTTTATTAATAGATTACTGCTGTAAACATCAAGAAAATGGTAAATGCAAATTATACCATCTAGAACTTTCAACAGGTTGCCGCACACTTGAACAACGATCAAGCGCAATGGAGGAATAGTCCGTGCCACCCTTTTTAAATGGTTCCGCTTTTTTTGGGCGCTAAAAAAAGGGATAAACTTACATTTATGAGGAAGAAACGTATACATTCTTTTATCAGTGCTTTATCTCTTTCGGCTTCTGTAGCTATGTGCCTTTGTTCGCAAGAAACTTCAGCACCGCACGCTGTCCCATGCACTCTGGACGGGCCCAAGACACCGCTACATGTCCTACTTACATGTCCTACTACTACTATGCATCCATTTTTATAACTTTAAAACTCCCCGTTTTAGGAGTGTGTCAAACTGGTAGCCCTTCATATGACTCGGTATCCATGAAGTAGCTCTCAGGTTTGAAAAGGTTTGGTGACTCCCGGTCTAGACTAATTAGACTTCATAGTCATAATGCAGAAGTGCCCAAGACTAATTGGCTACAAACTCAATAAACACCCACCTGCACGAGCCTTGCAAATCAAATCTTATTATTAATGCATTCGTTAATTTGGTCTGTAATTCTTTTTCGCACCAGATGCCAATGATTTCTGGGTTTATACAAGACACTGGTATATTTAAGACATTCCTGAGGCGCTAATACACTAATGGGGTGACTTTGTTTTAGGAAAAACAGTACCTGGATGGGAGACCACCTGGGAATACTAGGTAGCTGCTGGTAGAGGTTTTAGTGTGGCCAGCAGGGGGCGCTTACCCTGTGGTCTGTGTGGGTCCTAACTTCCCAGTATAGTGAATGTTAAAAAGCACCGTCTTTCGGCTGAGATGTTAAACCGAGGTCCTGACTCTCTGTGGTCATTAAAAATCCCAGGATGTCTTTCGTAAAAGTGTAGACATCCTGACCAAATTCACCCCATTGTCCTCTGACCATCACGGCCTCCTAACCGTCCCCATATCTCCTGATTGGCTGATCATTTTGTCTCCTGTCCATCTGTACGCTGGTGTGTGGTGGGCGTTCTGGTGCTCTATGGCTGCCGGGTGGATGCTGCACACTATAATTATTAATGTATTATTTATTAATTATTATTCTCACTATTATAAAATGAAGTAGTGACCCTCTTCTATAGTAATGGATGTTACCATGTTGCAAATTCATGCAGTGTTGACTCTTGGCAAACAGCACAGAAAGCCTTTTTTTCTATTAAATTACACAAAATAATAAATAACACTAAATGCAGTCTGTAAACCTCAATATAACCAACTATAAGGTAATTTGCATCTTAGGTGGACTTCTGATAACATGCATTAATGCCACATACTGTAATACTGCAATAGCTTCATTGATAAAAAACTGATCCCACTGGGACGTTACTAATTTTGTGAAAAGCTCTCAGAAAGCGCGTCGGTTGATGCCAGCTATGTTTAAGCGATCTAGTCATATAAAGAAACTGACTCGTGTTATCACTATGAAGGACTGATTTGACCGACAACTCAATCTCTGCATACAGCCTCTCGGGTTGAACATAGCGTTCACGTCATCGCGTTTACGTGGCACTCAGGGTCACTTCACAATTACAGCCGTGGGGAAAAAGAAAGGACGAAAGGTCAGGGAAAGGTCAGTGTTAAGTGGTGTCTTAAAAAGTGGGGACATGACGGTTCAGGGGGGGGCATTTCAAGGTCAGCGGCTATGGCAATAAAACATCTACACCAATTAAGTCATCCTGGCCCTAAAGGCGCCATCAATAAACCAGCCTTGGTGAGACAGTGCACAGAGATACAATGCGCTTTGAGGCATACATTTACATTTAGAGATATTTATGTATTTTAAAAAAAAAAAAAAATTATTTATATATATATATATATATATATATATATATAATTTGCTTTTGCCTCCTATTAGCAATCCAGATGAGGCTCTTATTTGTATTTTTATATATATATATATATATATATTATATATATATATATATATATATATATATATATATGATATATATTATTTTTTTTTATTTTTTTTTTTTTTAAATTACAGCAAGAAATTAACTCCATAACGACTTCATAAGGAGTTGATCCTTATTTTTGCAATTTGCCAACAAGCCGTATAGTAATAGGTTTGTGGCACGCTGCTTATTTCCGCAATACCGTTCCTCATTCTTCACTCTCAATATTCAAATAATACAATTGTAATATCCTGGTGGAAAATTGCCAATTTGCAGCTTGTTTATGACTTATTTACTAATAAAGCAGTGCCTGAGTGGTTCCCTGCGAACGTCGAAGTTTTACGACAGAAAAAAAAAAAAAAAAACCCTCCCAAGGAAACAGCAGACAAATCTTTGTCGTGTGAAAGTGGTCATCTTTGACAATCAATGCCACAGTCGAAGGCTAATCAATGGTCATCATTTGAAATAATAACAGCGGCAGAGCCCTGAACTGCCAGCGGTATTTTGGACTCCAATTACTCGTCGCCATTTGTCCTCGCACCCGGGGCCGTGTACAGAGCCCTCCCCTCGCAGTGTAATGATGAACCAGAGAACTGTGTTGGCATCTCAGCCAGCGGGGGAGAGGCAGGGCGTCTTCAGTCTGAATTCTGCTTCAAAGCCCAGCAGAATTCAGATTGATTTTTTTCCCCCCTTTTTCCGCCACTGAAAGAACACAAAGCTAAACCCATGTTGCGGCTGACATTTTACTTCCAGCTATCAAAACAAGACCGGTGCCTCCAGGGGCTCAAATTATTCTTTCTTTTTGAGCACTGTTGTGCTACCGGTGGGCAATATTTTGTGCGGCATTCAAGCTTGTAAAGAGACTCCCAGCACCACTGGAAAAGGCTGATTAGAGCAGTGTGATGTGGTGCCTTAAAAATGCAATTCCTGACAGACCAGTGCAATGTTACGAGGCAGCCTTTACTTTGTAAAGGTTTATGGACAGCAGGAAAAAAAAAAAAGAAAAGAAAAATGTTCAATTTCACAACTTCTTTTCGTTTACAGAGCTTTTTAACAATTTGAATCGGGGCTTTATATACGGACGCCGCACTTCTGGAAAAAGCCACGGCTGTCGTCACAAACATTCGAATAAGTTTTATAAGCACTCGAATCTGTTTGGTCAGAATACAATGGAGTGATTCTTTTGTTTTTTTTTTTTATTGACTAATAATACATCCTTATTCTGGTCATTTTTATAGTAACAAATCACATACAAAAGATTTTTATGGTGTATTTTGGTTTAACAAATGTTTAATGAATGTGTATACATTCATTCATTCATTCATTCATTCATCTTCTACCGCTTTATCCGATCTTCCCTCGGGTCACGGGGAGTCTGTGCCTATCTCAGGTGTCTATGGGCATTAAGGCAGGATACAGCTCTGGATGGAATGCCAACCTATGGAATGCAGGGCACACACACACACACACACACACACACACACACACACACACACACACACACACATTCATATTATGTGTATACATATTATACATATATTATTTAATATATTAATGACTGCAACCAATTTATTACGATTATTTACCGCTTTATCCGACTTCTCTCTCTGGTCACGATGTGATGCCGATAGGGAGCCTGTGCCTATCTCAGCCGTCTCCTGGCATCAAGGCAGGACACACCCTGTATGGAATGCCAAGCCATGACGCATACACACACGCACACATTCACACACCAGGAACAATTTTCCAAGGTGCCAATCAACCTACAGTGCATGTTTTTGGACCTTGTGGAAACCGGAGAAAAAAACCCTCAGGCAATGGGGGAACATGCAAAGGGGTGGAGGGAACATGCAAACTCACACACACACACACACCCACACACACACACACACACATGGCGTAGGCAGGAATCGAACCTCCAACCCTGGAGGTGTGAGGTGAACTACTAAACCACCATCTAAGTTTATTTTGTTTTTTGTTTTTTCTCTTGTAAGGAACCTCTAGTGAGAGTACTTAATAATAGTAAGTCTATATTGAATATTTTTTGAATATTTTCATGTGTGTGTGTGTGTGTGTGTGTGTGTGTGTGTGTGTGTGTGTGTGTGTGTGTGTGTGTGTGTGTGTGTGTGTGTGTGTGTGTGTGTGTGTGTGTGTGTGTGTGTGTGTGTGTGTGGTGTGTGTGAGAACAGGGGCACGGTGGCTTAGTGGTTAGCACGTTCGCCTCACACCGCCAGGGTCCGGGTTCGATTCCCGTCTCGGCCATGTGTGTGTGGAGTTTGCATGTTTTCCGCGTGCCTCAGGGGGTTTTTCTTCGGGTTCTCCGGTTTCCTCCCGGTCCAAAAACATGCACGGTAGGTTGATTGGTACCTTGGAAAATTGTCCCTAGTGAATAAATGTGTGTATGTGTGTGTGTGTGTGTGTGCCCTGCGATGGGTTGGTATTCCATTCAGGGTGTATCCTGCCTTAATGCCCATAGACACCTGAGATAGGCACAGACTCCCCGTGACCCGAGGGAAGATCGGATATAGCAGTAGAAGATGAATGAATGTGTGTGTGTGTGTGTGTGTGTGTGTGTGTGTGTGTGTGTGTGTGTGTGTGTGTGTGTGTGTGTGTGTGTGTGTGTGTGATTTTTTCCTTATATGCCAAACCTTAGGCTTCACATCTGCTTCTTGGGTCTCGTTTTGTTAACGATTCCTGTTCTCCTCTGTTTTGACCTTGAAATGCCCTCCCCTGAACACCACTAAACACCTGGCCTTTGCCTGTTTCTTTATTTTTAATTTCTTTAATTTTTTTTGTTGTATTTTAAACCTGGCTGAACATACAGCAGAAGCTTCTGTACTTAATGCCGTCTTTTATTTGCTCACCCCGAACTGATTTCACAGGGACATTATTGATATTAAAGTCATCTCCGCTCCCCAGATCCGTGCCATCTATATTAAACTGAGGCTAAAGAGATATTAAGTGTTGCTTTAATGACTGCAACCAATTTATTAAGATGTCTTAATGCCACAATTAGGAAATGGCAAAAAAAGCGCTAGTGCTTTTATGTTGCTAAGTCTGACTTAATTGGTAATAAGTGGGCAATATAGACGCGTTTTAAACATCGTTTCTAATTGTACCGGTTGGCTTTCATAAAGACACACTTGGCTGTGGTTGCGGTTTATGCGATTCATTTTCCAAAACCGTTCTGCCGGTTAAACAAACAGGTGAGAAAGGGGGTATATATATATATATATATATATATATATATATATATATATATATAAACGTCACAGGGTAACGTCACAGGATTTGATTCAACACAATGTGATTAAATGCAATACAATGCAATGGGGGGGGGATACGGTGCTGTGCAGTTCAATATGGTAAAGATTCATTGGTTCAGACAGACAGCAAATCAAAACTTAAATGACCCCTGATCCTTTCACAAACTATGGAAAGGATAAATAAACCCACATGTGCTTTTTCGGGTTCTGTCTCCAGGAAGATTAGCCACGCTATTGTTAATTGATATACTATGCGTCGTCCAAGCCACGTTTCGCTCTCCATAGTACACAATATTGACATAACAGCAGTGGTGCAGAGAGAACACGTTTGAGAATATGAGGGGAAAAAAATTAGTGGTCAAAAATAAAATTAGTGGTCAAAAATAATAATTTACTAATAATTCTGTAAGGGGGCACGGTGGCTTTGTGTGTTCACCTCACACCTCCAGGGTCGGGGGTTCGATTCCCGTCTCGGCCATGTGTGTGTGGAGTTTGCATGTTCTCCCCGTTCCTCAGGGGATTTTTTCTCCGGAAAAAGTGTCCCTAGTGTGTGAATGTGTGTGAATGTGTGTGCGTGTGTGTGTGTGTGTGTGATAGATTGGCATTCCATACAGGGTGTATCCTGCCTTGATGCCCGAAGAAGCCTGAGATAGGCACAGGCTCCCTGCGACCCGAGGGAAGATCGGATAAAGCGGGATAAAGATTGGGTAGCGGTAGAAGATGAATTAATAATAATTCTGTATATTTAAATTGCTTTTTACTAAAATGATGCTGCGCGGGACACGGTGGTTTAGTGGTCAGCACGTTCGCCTCACACCACCAGGGTCCGGGTTCGATTCCCGTCTCGGCCATGTGTGTGTGGAGTTTGCATGTTCTCCCCGTGCCTCAGGGGTTTTTTCTCCGGGTTCTCCGGTTTCCTCTCGGTCCAAAAACATGCACGGTTGATTGGCACCTTGGAAAATTGTCCCTAGTGTATGAGTGTATGAGTGTGTGTGTGTGTGTGTGTGTGTGTGTGTGTGTGTGTGTGTGTGTGTCCTGCGAAGGGTTGGCATTATTATCCATCCAGGGTGTATCCTGCCTTAATGAGCATAGACGTCTGAGATAGACACAGACTCCCCGTGACCCGAGGGAAGATCGGATATAGCGGTAGAAGATGAATGAATGAATGAATAAAATGATGCTTTATGGTACAAATGCATATATGAAACTTAAAAGAAAAAAAAACAAAACCTTTTTTTAAACCCATTTTTAAAAAAACTCATTCGTCGCATCATTAGCTTGTATCCCGACGCAGCGATGCGAATCACTGAATCTTGCCATCCCTCGATATTTTTTTGCCATCCCTCGATAAGTTTCTTGCGAATCTTCTGCTGCACTGATTTGACCCTGGTGGTTAGGGACCTCTGGTTCAGGTCTATTAGAAGAAAATGGGTTTTGAATATTTTTGTATTAATGAGAGGACTGCTGAAGATGCATTTTTTTTATACCCGCTTCATTGTTGTTGCAAGGCCCCTTTCTTCTTTCCATTCGACTTCCGTTAGCTCTCATTAATCACAGTTTGGGAAAACGGTCCTGACACATGAACCATATTGCTTTAGTTGCCCGGTGATTATGGATCTGTGTGGAGCAGCTTTCAGGCCACATAGAAAGACTTAAATATCACAGAAAGTGAGATACTTGCTAGGGGTTATGTGGACTGAATGAAGGGGTTTTGCATTGTGTGTGTGTGTGTGTGTGTGTGTGTGTGTGTGAGAGAGAGAGAGAGAGAGAGAGGAAGAGAGAGAGAGAGAGAGAGAAAGAGGTGATGAATGAATGTATGTTTACATTACACAGTCTGTTAGGTCAGAACGTCTTGTCTCCTAACACCAGCACACACACACACACACACACACACACACACACACACACCACACAAAAACTTCTGTTGTTGTTCCTCCACTATAAGAAAGCATCACCTTTACCCAATCCAAACAAATAACCAAAAATAAGACATTAATTACCAGCCGGGTCTCCATATAAAGACTGCAGTAATAAATTACTGTAATCAAACATCCGTCAACTTTACTCTTATCCCGCCCTCTGACGGGAAAATCGCGTAGGCAAAGAATCTGGTTAAATCAGTGGGGGGGGGGTTGTTTATTGCTCCGAGCCTTGATGTGACTAATTATATTAGTTTTCCACCCAAAATTGATGAACATAAAATCAGAACAGTGAATACAAACAACAAGAAATAAATGAACGATTCGCAGCGTCGTTGAATTATTGTTTTTTGAAATTATTCTGATTGTCAGAAGCTTTGAGCATTTCTTTTATTTTTATTTTTATTACAGCAATTCAGAATAAACCACAGATTTCCTGAAACGTTTAATACCACCATTGGGATTCCGCGGCTATAGAAACCTTGAATATTATACAGAGAACGCAGAAAACGTAGCGCTGCTTCATTTAAACCCTTAAAAATGCGCAAATTTAAATAGCGAATTGAAAATACGCCTAATGGAAACGTGTTTCCGATTTGCAAAAACACAAAGTTTTTACGCTCGCATGAGGTGTTTTTTTTTAGACGATGCAAAATAGGAATCATTCGCACAACTGTAATGGAAATGTTTTTTTTCCCTGCATTTCCAGGTCACATGATATACCTTGCCTTGCCTTGGGTGTGATGCTGCAGGTGCTATAAGAGGCCCTATTGCACTGCACAGCTCAAAAAAAGTGGACTCGTTCATCCGGAAATTCTGTATCCACAGGTCCTCCATGAAATCGCGCACTACTACCTTCCAGAACAAGGGCATACATGGCCGCTCCCAAGTATAGAGGGGATTTGCCTATTTGTATAACCCGCCTACGTCTCCCATTACAAATAAAAACGGCTAATGCGTTGGCTGCGATATAAGTAAACCTGCCGATATCTGCCTCCATTTTTTTTTTCATGACTTGTCACGAGAGTATTTTAGTCGCATGATACGGTTCATGGAAACACCGTCATTTCGCGGCAGTTTGTTTTGTCGACATTTAGAAAATATCGCAAAAGTTTTGCGCAAATTTGTAATGGAAACGCGCCTCTAGACACGTATCTCATATTATCTCATGTACCTCAATTATTCAGCAAATCTCCTCTCACCTACAGCCATCGTCTCTAGTGCCTGTTCTGACCCTCCTGTTATAGATCGTAAAAACGCAGAGGTTATTGTACACCTGCTAGATGGCCCTGGATTTGCCAAAGCAAAAACCTGATTGGTCTTTATTTTAAGCTACAGGTTCCACAGTGTTGATTTTGAAGGCATTGGAGCGTTTATAAATGTCCATAGCGACACATAATTTGAGGAAAGGGAAGGTTATTATAACAGCAACTAGGAAATAAATGTGGAAACAGATATGTACAGTTTATAGCTGCTGTAACATAATGATTACAGGAACATTGCTGTTTTGTGCAGATCCAATTAGAAGTAACTAGAAATGTGTGGTAATATATGAAATATATGGTTTTGAATGAAAATTAGAGTCAGATGCGAATTGTTGTGGTGTCAAAGGAATAAAACACTTGCTGTGGCTATAGAGGCAAATGATCAACATTAAGAAAGTTCATTCTTAATTAATAAACTCCACATTCCTCTCCTTTTATTTTGTTGATGCATTTATTTATTCATTGATTCAGTTATTAATTCTATCTGTCTCTTTGTTTTCTGTACTTAATTGCTAGATGTTTTACATTCTATACTTTTTGGTGTGAAGAGAATGTAGAACATGGATTATTTAGAAGATGTATATCGCGGTGTCGGCTTCACGGATCACTAATATCACAGGTTCTCATATGGAACCTCACAATCACGGATTCTGCGACATCTGGAGTAACAAAACAAATACAGGTATTATACAATTGTAGTACCTTATTGTATTTATTCATGTTAAGTGTTTAAATAAAGTGTTTAGCTACAATACTTTACTGTCCAGAACAACAAAGAAGACCCATCATATTCTGTTTTATCTTTATTACAGTGCATAATAGTGTATTTATTACTGTTATTGCTCATTCATTTAGTTCAATACCTTATTTGTTTATTCTGCGTGTGGATTCCGGCAAATACTGTGCACTAATACATTTATAATGTGACACAACGCTATCATAGAGTGTGCGTCCAATTAGTGTGTTTTTTTTTAAGCGAAGAATCGGTGGACTGTTTTTGCCATCTAAAGTAATTATCAGGTCATTTTACAATAATACGTTTCCCAAATAATTTACATTCTAGTTAATTATAGTAAGTTTTAACCTTGAACACGTGGTTGCTTTGTAATTTCACATGTCCGTATGGGTTTCCACTGGGTTCTCCGGTTTCCTCCACACAGACGTTGTGATTGGTAGATGGGTAGACATGAAGTGGTTGTGTTGGCTTGAATCCATGGTGTATACTTGTTTTGATGGACGAAAGCCTCCTTTCCGTGAAAACATTTACGGAAAAAGCACTTATTTTTGGCCTTTTTTTTTTTCGTAAATTAAAACGCTAAGATGGCAGTACCTTGACCAGGTTTGACCAAAGTGAGATTTGTCTATTGTTTTAAGTAGCTTCTTTTCAATGCTCTTTTGGACAAAGCTGGTTTTCCGTCTCCGAGTCTCAGAAGGAAAAGGCAACAGAACAGTACTGGGTGCTTCTTATACTGTCAAGAAGAGATAAGGTTAAGGTATAGGCTTTCCTGAATGGACTGAATATGAAGTGGACAGTGTGGAGTGCAAAAAGGACAACAGCTCTCTGTACCTCTTAGACCTCATAGCATTGACCAAGAGAAGACAGAGAGGGAATGAAGGAAGGAAGAAACTCTTTTTTCAGCCCTGTGCATCTCCCTTCATTGGGAAAATGAATGAATCAATCTCGACCTTAGACACACCGTAAGCATTATGCGGCACTTTACTGTACACACTCGTGCATGCGTGTGTCAGAGACCGCATTCACATGCTCGGGGCCCGTTCAGCCATGCGGATTTTTATATTTATTTATTTATTTATTTATTTATTTTTACCCCCGTGTGCATCTCTCCACGCCTGGCTGCCCCTGCTAAGTGTAGTCAAGTGCATTAAAGCCTGTGACAGACTAGTGCTGCAGCTTTCTCCCTCTCCTCAGTCCCTGCAGCCCCGAATCTACCTGTCTGGGACATCTAGTCCCACGCTGCTGCCCCATAACACACTCAGCATCACATTTCACACACCCTCTTCCCTGTGTGTGTGTGTGTGTGTGTGTGTGTGTGTGTACCGGATCGCTAACGTGGGCTCTTTTTCTTTGCAGCACCGTGGAAAATGGAAAAAGCCCATCATTGCAGATTTAGCAGCAGTGCTACTCTGGGTATCTCGAATGGTTTTTTTTTTTCTTTCTTTCTTTCTTTCGTCCTTCCTTTTTTTTTTTTACCAGCGTGTTGCAGAGTAATGGCTCCAGCCTGAACAATGGCCATAAAAACAAAATCTCCCATCATGCCTTGTGCCTTTACCTGATTTAAGCTTCAGCAAAACCCCATTGCGGCTCTGGCGCCGCAGCATGAAGAGCCCAGCTGCTCCCGTTTTGCAGCCGATCTGTCAAAAAGGAAAACTTGTATATTTTTTTTTTCTTTTTGACACTGTGTATTTTTTTTCCTCCCTTCCCTCCCTCTGCCATATAGAAAAAAACGAGAACACATCTCGTAATGCGCCCGTGCAAAGAGACGTCTACACGGTAGTCCCTGCTCCTCCGGAACATTGTTGTGTTTGGCCCGGGCTCAGAATAGCAAGCTGAGATTTCCATCCGCTTCAAACTGAAGATCGTAGCAGCTGTTTCACATTAGTTTGTGTTTGCAGTGCCGAGTCTGTGCGACTTGCTTCCCCGCTCTCGTTCCCGCAGACTTTCTTTTTTCCTCTTTTTTTTTTTCACCTGGGGCCGCATTTAGATCTGTTAATGAGCCTACAAATCAGAGGGATGCATTATTGAATGTTAATTGCGGCGAATGTCATTTCCACGAACGTTCCCCTTCTGTTTATTTCGCCGCTCGTGTCGGCTTCGGTCTCGCGTGCTGCCATAAGCGCGCCGCGCTAACGACGATAAATATTCCAGCGAACATTACGCGTTCCATCGCAAAGCAATTCATTCAGCCTGTGAGTACATTAAAAATACCGTACTACTTTTTTTTTACTATTATTATTGTTTTAATCAAAGCAGGTGCCATTTTTAATCCTGTGTTGATGACCATATAAGGGCGCGTCGTAGATGTAAGATTGGATTTTGTCGTCGTCGTCCAGAGTACAATTACATAAGCGTCTAATCAAAAGTGCAAATAGCTATGTACATAAATGAATAAGAGTGGAGGGGGTGTAGCTCAGTGGTTTAAGGCGGGGCTACTAATCAGAAGGACGGGGATTGAGCCACAGTATAGCCATAGCGGTCGCCCTTGGGTCCTTGAGCAAGGCCCTTAACCCTCTGTGCTCCAGGGGCGCCACATCATGGCTGACCCTGCACTCTGACCCCGATTTTCAAACAAGCTGGGATATGCAAAGAAAAAATTTCACTGTGTTGTAATGTATATATGAAGGCTATTAAATAAAGGCTATTCTAGTTTAAATAGAGTGATGCTTCGGTTAACGTCGTGGTTTGAGAACCAGGATTTTGTACCGGATAACGATGTTTGCCACAGTTAACGCCGGGATTCTACCTCTTCGGCAGTGCCGTGACCAATAGACTACGTTATTTACGTTATCGTGTCGGCTTCGGTCTCGCATCCAGCCATGAGCGCGCCGCGCTAACGACGATAAATATTCTAGCGAACATTACGCGTTCGATTGCAAAGCAATTCCTGCAGCCTGTGAGTACATTAAAAATATCGTACTAGAATACGAGAATACTCCCTGATTTTGTACCGGATAACGACGTATGCTCCAGTTAACGTCAGGATTCTACATGCTCGCCACAATACAACAATAGAACAATAGACTACGCTGTTTAGTGCTTAAGTGGTGCTTCGGCTAACATCCGTTTTCAGCTAAAGTCGCATTTTCTGCTACAGATTGTCAGATTGATACAGCACCACTAATATTCATTCATTCATTCATCTTCTACCGCTTTATCCGATCTTCCCTCGGGTCACGGGGAGTCTGTGCCTATTTCAGGCGTCTGTGGGCATTAAGGCAGGATACACCCTGGATGGAATGCCAACCCATCACAGCACACACACACTCACACACACATTCATAAACTAGGGACAATTTTCCAAGGTGCCAATCAACCTACCGTGCATGTTTTTGGACCGGGGGGAAACCGGAGAACCCGGAGAAAAACCCCTTGAGGCACAGGGAGAACATGCAAACTCCACACACACATGGCCGAGACGGGAATCGAACCCGGACCCTGGAGGTGTAACCACTAAGCCACCGTGCCCCACCACCACTAATATATATATATATATATAAACAGTCGAGCATTAACAGAATTAAATTCCTCCGCAATTTGACGTACAAGAGCTCGTCTGTTGGATCAGACTACGCGAGCCACCCTTCACTCCCCACATGCATCAATAATCCTCAGGTACCCATGAACCATTGTTCCTTTTTTTCCCCCTTCCACTTTTGATAAATCCTGACCACTGCAGACCAGGAACACCCCCCACAAGACGTGCACTTTCTGAGATGCTCATTTTTCAACTTTGCGGACAAAATATTCACCTGCTGCTTACTATATCTCTCCCGCTTACAGGTGCTGCGATGACGAGAGAATCAGTGTTATTCAACTCACAAGCCGTACTATTACAATGTCATAGTTTCATGCCTAGCTGGTGCATTTTACAAATAACACCGTATAAATGTGACGATAAACACAGGCGGATATGCTTTGAAATGTGACCAAAGCAGTGCTTTGTACAGAGTATAGTACAGAGACGTAATAACATCTGTAGTACATACGTCTACAGGAAACGAATTCATGAATCCAATCCATCGTGTCCCCACAACGATGATTCATCTGATTAACTACACCATTATTGGAATATAATTACAATTTCTAAAAAGTGATACTTACACGAACCAATCAAATTAACGTATTACGCGAGTCTCACTATAATCAACAAGACAAATCTTTTTTTTTTTTTCTTTTCTGATTATCAGAAAACAGAGTATCCTCTGTTACTATAGTAACGTCACTTTGTTATATTAAAACCAGGGAAGAAAATTAAATATAGACCTGTTATAGCCGGAACTACAGTCAGAGCTGATGTTAAGTAAAGCATGGTGTGGAATTAATAGAGTTTGAATATTAGCCTCTTTAACCCGCATGATACCGTCCACAAGTAATTTGCAAAACGCAGCCCCACCCCCAACCCGTGTTTTCCTGTTAATCAACGTGAATGCCACTTCGAGTCGGTCCGAGAGCCCTGGCTCAAGATCTCGCCTCATGTTTGGAACAAAATTACAGTGTGGACGTTCCTAAAGCGTTCATGTTGGACCCCTAACACCAGAGTAGTCGTGATCGGGCATTAATGAGCCACGAGCGATCAAAGAGGTGGTGCGAGGGCTCTGTGCATGCATGCGTATCTGAGAGATGCGAATGTAAGATATATACCTTATAGGAAAATGTCTAAAATACTCCAATATACAGTGTAGATGAAGCGGAGCGCGTGGGCCGCGTCGACAAAGTCATCTAATCCCTCCAGGTTTCATTAGACAAAGTAGTTTGTGTTTTTAGGAAATTGAATTTGCTGTAGCGGATTTTTTTCCCTTTTTTATTATCCCCCCCCTTCCCCCCGCTCCTCTTCTGAGCGGTTTTCAAATGTTTGAAGAAGACTTTCTTGTATATTTGCGCACCCTTGTCCCATCTGATACAGGTACACAAATGGCCCGGTGTTTTTCTGCCATTTCAGACTAGATTAAATGTTTGTTTTGTGTACGCGGTGCTGAGCATGTTCGTGGCAGAAACCAAACCCATTAACACTGGGATCCGGGCGTCAAACTTGACACGCACACTCACCCAGTACATGCAGATCCCCACGAGGATGAGCCTGAATGTGATCAGTGTACTATTTCATTCATTCATTCATTCATTCATTCATATGTTTTTTTTTTTTAGTAACAACACTGTGAGTGTGTGTGTGTGTGTGTGTGTGTGTGTGTGTGTGTATATATATATATATATATATAATATATATATATATATATATATATATATATATATGTGTGTGTGTGTGTGTGTGTGTATGTACACCCAAGATCTTCTAAACATATCTCCATGGAGCTCGTTGTGTGTACAGAACAGTGTCATGCTGTGGGTCATTCTATACAGCATGGAAGGTTGAATCTGAAGGCCATGTGTTCAAATCCCAGCCACATCTCGAATATATATGTATTCCTGCAATGCCTGTTAATGTATATTTGACACATACCATAGATAATACATATTGGAGGCACTAATTGTGCAATTATTGTATCAGCTCGAAAGCAAAAACACACATTTGTATATGATTGTAAATAAATTCAGGCATCACAGGGTTACTAATGTGCCGTTGTACGAATGAGGAAAAATGTAAGAGCATTTGCAAAACAAGACAAAATAAGACAAAAATCTCAGCTGTCTTCTCTGTCCCGAATAACACTTGACATTAACAAAAGTGATGAAACTAGTCATCTTTTTCGCCAAAACACATAAATATCACTCGGCATTAAAAATTAAAAATGCCACAATAACATTCTGTTAAGAAAGACCTTTCTTTCCAAATCTATTTTTGATCTATTTTCTTTTTTTCACGTGGCGTGTAGACTTTAGTCCCTTTGAACAGGTTGTAACTATAGAAACAGTGACACATTAAATTAAAATTAAAACCAGTGAAGTAATTCATATAAAATGATTATAGATATTTTGTTTTAACCTATACAGTACCAATACATTCGCATCCTGTTACTGGAAATAATATGTATATGCAATGATATGATATGCAATGTAAATGATGTGTAATAATACCCCCCCCGCCCCTGTATGTTTAAACGGTATGTTAATGGAAACCAGCAGCGAAGTTCGACTCATCAGGACGCGGCGTGTGGATACAGAACCGGCCTTGGCTGGGAATTTTTCATTAAAGCGTGCTGAAATATTAAAACAAATATGAAGAGATACACTTAAGTGCAGACTCCTAGCAGGGGAAGCTGTTATTTCCTGCAGTGGTGGAAGTGATATTGCGCTGCTTCCTGTGTTCATAACGAGCTCCGTGGTCACATATGAGAATGTTAATAGGATGTGATTTATACTGAAGCAATGAATAAGGCCTGATTGTATTAGTGACTTTGATTTTAAACCCCGCTTTGGCCGCAAATATATGTCGATAAATATAGTGTATTTATTGAAAGTCCCCTTATACATTTGTGACCGGTGGCAGCTTAGTATTATTAATCTGGTTAAGCCAGAAATATAGTTTTATACAGTTTCCTGCAGTCTATTCCTCTTATTCTTCAGGGAAACCACTTCATGCTGCTGTAAAATTGCAGCAAAGTAATGTGCTGATGTTTTTTTTTTTTTTTTTTTTTTTTTTCCGCGAGAAGTAATTGTGAGCAGAAATGGCACTTGAATGAGTTTTCCCAGCTGGAAGCATCTAATCTCAGCACTACTTCAAGGCAACAATATTTACTATAAATTGAATATTATATCTCTTATACTGAGCTGCCAGTTTATTAAGTGCACCTTTTCGAGTACCTAATAAACCGGCAACTCGGTGTCTCTCAGGTAGAATAAAAAAAGAAAGAAAGAAAGAAAAAAAAAGTCAGATTTAAGATAGCAAACCTGCACTGCTAAAGCCGTGGCCTCTGTTCACAAAGGATCCGGGAATAAAGAGTGCAGATCTCAGATTAAGTGCTGCCCTGTCGGACCAAATCTTAATCACAGTGTGCTTTAAAAGAAAAGAAAGGGGGAAGGGGGGGGGGGAAAAAAAAACACATGGGCTTAAGGAGTGAACATGAGGTTAAAGCTAGAAATGCTGTCCGAACAAGATAGGACCCGAACAGTCACTTTGGCTCCCAGCAGGAGATCATTTCTCCCGTATATACTCACTATAGAGACAAAAAGTGGTTCTTCATATGTGGCGGTTAACACAATTTTTAGGGGCTCACAAGTGACGCGGGTGAATTACGTTTTCGTTTGAAGATGGAGACCCAAACCCTGTTTCAATACCCTTCTCCAGCTCTATGATGATATGTTTGGGAGTGGCTCAGACCACAATCCTATTGAACACTGTTGGAACCCCACCTCAGGGTACATCAGTACCTGTGAATACCAGTGTGGCTGAATGAGCACAAGCACAAAATCCAGAGGCACATCTTTCCCAGAACACTGCAGGTTATTATAACAACAAATGTGGACTATAGGTGGAATAAGATACAGATCTCATGGTCAGGCACAACATTTGTGTGTGTGTGTTTTTTTTTTACATATTCTATTGTGTGTACTTGATATATTGAGGATTTTTTATTTATTCGGAAGGAGCTTTGTGCCAGCCAGAGACAAGAGTGTAAGCTTAATATTTAAGGCTTCTCTATACACGATGCATTGTTTTTACTCTAAAAGTACATAAACATAGAGATACACTTAAGTGCAGACTCCTAACAGGAGACGCTGTTATTTCCTGCAGGGGAGGAAGTGATATTGCGCCGCTTCCTATGTTCATTACGAGCTCCGTGGTCATGTATGGGAATGTTAATAGGATGTGAGTTATAATAAACCAATGAATAAGGCATGATTGTATTGGGGGCTTTATACTGAAACGGAGAAACATAGTTTGAATAAGGAAATGTAGAAATTGCATTTAGTTTTGCTATTTGTTTAAAATATACGGGTTATTATATATATAGGTTATATATATATATATATTATATATATATATATATATATATATATATATATATATATATATATATATATATATTCATTCATTTCATTCATCTTCCCTCGGGTCACGGGGAGTCTGTGCCTATCTCAGGCGTCTATGGGCCATTAAGGCAGGAATACACCCTGGATGGAATGCCAACCCATCACAGGGCACACCCACACACACACACACACACAGTCACACACACATTCATCACACTAGGGACAATTTTCCAAGGTGCCAATCAACCTACCTGTGCATGTTTTTGGACCGGGGGGAAACCGGAGAACCCGGAGAAAAAACCCCCCGGAGTGAGGCACGGGGAGAACATGCAAACTCCACACACACATGGCCAAGACGGGACTTGAACCCTGGCGGTGTGAGGCGAACGTGCCCCTCTCTCTCTCTCTCTCTCTCTCTCTCTCTCTCTCTGTATCTATATATATATATATATATATATATATATATATATATATATATATATATATATATATATATATATATATGTACGCACACACTATTGTCAAACGTATACAGATTCTCAACAGCACGTTCATATAGACGACCTTTTATTGTTACAAGAACCTTCATTCTTCTGGGATGTTGTTTTTTTTTTTCCTGCTATATTTTGGAGCTCCGTCATTGAGATTCGTGCACTGATCCACTACAAGATCATTATCGAGGTCGAACACTGATGTAAAATGAAAAATCCTGGTGTTATATGAAGTAGAGGTCATTGTTATCAGTGGACAAGTTCTCCTACCTCACTTTTATATGGCGCACTTTATACCGAGACAGATCCGGGCCCTTGAGTTGAAGTTTCATTTTGGTGAAAAAAAAGAAAATCTTGATTATACCGCGCACAGAGATGTACTGCATAATTGTGCGCTTCCTCACTAACATCGGGAAAGGACGAAATTACGGTCGGGTGTCCGCATACTTTTGAACTGTGCATGCTTTAATAATAAAGAACGTAAATGGAGGCAAAGTGAAGGCTTGATATGAACGTTCGACCATTTCAGCGTCGAACCATTTTTTGTTTCCGCTTCGGCGCGCGGTGGTGAAAACAGCGCCTCGATTAGTTCTGTAAAGTTTAATAAGACTAAACCTCTTAGGGTGTTGTTTGAAATCATTAATTGGATAAAAGTGGAATATGGAAAGTCCCAGGGCACCTGATGTGTTCTAATTGCTTTCTAATGAGGTTAATGTTGGTCTTGTGGACATAATCTCGCACACAAATATGAATAATCGGTGACTTTCCGTTGTGCCGTGCGAGAATTCGCCATTGTTCGGGACCAAGTGGGCGAGGTTTTATACCTGGTAATGATGCAGTGTTAGTAATTTGACCATCCGTGATTCACAATGTATGTGTGTATACAGTATATTAATAGTTAACATTGTGTTACTGATACACCAAGTCTCAAAACCAGCACCAAAGCATCCGTGTGGAAACGTCTGGTATGGTGTCCTGATAATTTACATCATTTAAAACACGGTTAATTACTTTAAAACACACTGTATGTTGAGTCTTTGCCCTGATGTCTGATTTTCTTTGTTATCCAGCCTCCAACACTGATAATGTTGTTTGCATCCTCACTGTCTCTGTTTATCCAGTAAATAATACAGTAGGCTGATTTCAGTTCGCTTGCTCTAATGCTGTTGTTGTTGTTTTTTTTCTATAGCAACAACTCGTTCATGGCTACAACTCCATAATTGTTGATGAGGTGAAGCGTTTTATTAGGGGTATTTATTTAGCATTCCTTGACGGAGTCTCCGGTGACTTCTCAATTACGTGACAAGCTGCTGCATTTTTTTTCCGTCTTGTTAAATTCCAGCGAGAGAGAGAGAGAGAGAGAGACAAAGAGATGTGGGCGATACTATTTATAGCTCTTATAGGGTAAACGGCAGACTTTTTAGTGAAGGTGCATGAACATTAACCATAAACCCTGTAAGCTGTTTAAGGTTGGCTTGCTCATACATAAAATACGAATACAAAAACAAATAAATTGTAATCTTTGGCACGTCACTGTGGAATACAAAACAAATGGGCGTTTCAGAGAATTCCGGATTAAGAGGACGGACTTAACGCTGGATAATGAGTAAGTGGGAGGAGCTAATGCTTGATAACTATACATTGTTCCGACGACTCAATGACGGAAGAGAAAAACGTCACACTTCATTCATTCATCTTCTACCGCTATATTCGACTAATTTTTCCAATCTTCCCTAGGGACCGGGAGGAAAACAAACCGGGAATGCCCCTCGAATGGCCCTGGACCCTGGCGGTGTGAGGCGAGCAGTGCTAACCACTAAGCCACCGTGCCCCTTTTGCTCTGTCACTTAATATATGTAAACAGATGTTCGTGGCAAAAAAAAAACCCTCCTATTTCCTATATCAGTTAATGAAAAATACTGGATTCTTTTTTACAACACGGTATCACATTGTACATTCTCCCTTATACACATGTATCTGATAATCACTAAGGTTGATATGGATCACGGATATGAATATCAGCGTTCTCATATTCCGAAATCACGGTATGCACGGTATATAGTAGATTGCGAGGACGGTGTCGTCAGCTATTAAGACACTGGGAAAAAAGTGCCTTTGACATGCTCTGAATACAACAAGTTGGGGATATGAAACTGAAGTACTCTTTCACTGACAAGTATCTCCTCTGCTCGAGGCACTTCCTTGTCACTGTGTGTAAAGTAAGGCGAAGTGCTTAAATAGGATCAGCTGTCTGCTTTACATTTATTGAATAGTCTGCGACAAGTCTTTAGTCTGACAGTTAGGGAAATCGCAATGGCTGCTGTGTTTTTTATTTTGTTTTTTTTTCCCCTTGTGTAATAACATCACCTCGTTTATGGAACTATATATATATATATATATATATATATATATATATATATATATCTATATATATATATATATAGATATATATATATATATATATCGCTATATATATATATATATATATATATATATAGAAGGGAGGTGTAGCTTAGCTGGCCTAAGGCGCTGGGCTACTGATCAGAAGGTCGTGGGTTTGAGCCCCAGTATCGCCAAGCCGCCACCCCTGGGTCCTTGAGCAAGGCCCTTAACCCTCTGTGCTCCAGGGGCGCTGTATCATGCTATGAACCCAGCTTCTAAACAAGCTGGGATATGCGAAGAAATAATTTCACTGTGCTGTAACGTATATGTGACAAATGAACTCTATTCTATATATAACAGCATACAATAACAGATACAATAATGACGTTATTTTTTCTTTTTTCTTATTTGAAAACATTATTTTCAAATATGAAATCGGGTTCTGAGGGCGTGTTTAAGGAGCATTTGGATCTTGTTGTTGCTTTAACCCTCTCGCTTTGTTTGATCAAGCAGGTCCGGGTCGAGTTTCAAAGGCGGAACACATCCGTGACCTTTCATTATATTGTGCCGCCCGATGTAAGCTTATTGGCGTCATCCTAAACCCCGATCGGAACCGCTTATGGATACACGCCACAAATGAGAAAGTAGCACAACTCTATTATAAAATGTGATGCAATTGAAGGTAATCCGAGAGCTTTAAAGGGAGCCGGATGAGTCTCGCTGATGTCCTCGGTGAAAATTCATTAGTTTAAACAAATCGCAACTTGTGCTTCGCAGCCGTTTAAGTGCAACATGAACCTGTAGAGCGACTTCGCAATTACGCCTTAACGGGGTTTAAATGTCTAGCGCGACTTAACCCGCCATTCCCCAGTGATACATGATAGACACAATGACAGCTGTTATCACATTATCCATATACAAACCTGAAATTAATCTACTAGAATTAAAAAAAAAAAAAAAAAAAAACACACGAGGACGGTGCTATTGTGCGAAATTAGCTGGTGATCAGTTATGGATGTTATCCAGCTTTAATCTCACTTACAATTCTTTGCTCAAGATTCCATTTGAACCACAAAGCATAATGTGAGTTTTAGACATGTCACATGACCCTGTGTCCGCGTTTCGCCGTTTCGCAGATTTTTCATGTTTGCGACCACGTGACGTGACAATGTACGCGACCTACTCCATCTCACCTACGGGTGGATATGTCAAATGTGCATGTCGGCCAAATTTCCCCATTCATTCTCTATGGGGCCGGAATGTCGCGGATTTCCCCTAAATTCCCCCGAATGTATATGGGGTTCGGGAAGTATATCATCGTGATCCACTCTCGACAACCCTACGAGTGGATATGCCATCTGTGCATGTGGGACGCTCACAGGCCGAGCTTTGACTCACGAAATATCTGCCCACATTCATTTTCTATGGGAAAAAATTCCCGCTTTTTGGGCCCGGGTTCGGAATTCCGCTGGGCGATCCCTTAAAAAAGTAATAGCACACCTTACACCATCAGGCCGCACGATATGAGGTATGACTCGTGACGATCGGACAAAAATTGCGGGAGGAGTTACGCGGCGAAAATTTGACCGAAGCCAGCGAGAGATTATAATAGTGTTTTAGCAAGCATCACTAATAATCAGTCACATTACCCAGTGATTCTAGCGAATCAGAATGAAGAATTCAGCAGTGTTGTGGGGGGGAAACCTTTAAAAACGGTTCGGAAAAGAGATTTGTTTCAGCATCCACCTGTTTAAGCCAACATGAACGTCCAGCAGAGAAGAGCAGCCGAGGAGATCAATCGGCATCCGTGGAAAGGGGCGTCGATCCTTGTGTCAAACCCACAGTGCAGTATGCAGGTGAAAGCGCAAGATATGAGCTTTAGGTTTAGGCTGACCCCAGTCAAGAAAGACACACAGAAGGAGAAGGAAGGAGGATTGAGCAGAATTGATTGTGCATTCAGCCCTGCTATGGACATTCCCCATTCTACTGATAGTGTGTGTATCAGGCGCTCTATATTATGTAAGGCGTGGATGTAAGATGAGGGCACCATCTTTGACTCGGCCTTAATCTAGCCGTATTTACCCGCACCTGAGCCCTTTTATCTCGCTGTCGGATTATGGAATATTAAAAAAAAAAAGCACTGCACGATGCTTTAGACCGGGGATGTTTTGTGACGAGAGGCTCCTAATGCACCGGAATAGCCGCGTTGTCATTGCATGTGAAAAGCGCAAAAAAGAAAAAAAAAACGTACAAGCATCAATCAGGAACCGGGAAGCATCTCGTTTGGTGGCACGGATTAGCCGCCTACAAAGAAATTTCGAATTTCGGGATCATTTGCCGTCATGAGAAATGCATTAAAAGAGAGTAAGAAGTCTTTTTTTTCTCTCTCTCCCTCCTTTTTCTTCATATCTGCTCAAATTAATTGACTGTCAATGCCGCCCCTGGCAACCCATCTCCTCGTGAAAGGTCTATACGTCCCGCGAAATAGAAATGCAACAGCAACACATTCCGTTCGGGGTGTAATTTAATTCCGTGTCTCGATTGAATGAGATTTTTTTTGTTGTTGTTGTTGTTGTTGTCGTTGTTCTGATGAACATGGGGGGGGGGGGGGGGGGGGGGGGGGGGGTAGAAAAAAAAATGATGATATGCCAGGATGTGTAAATAATCGTTTCACACTTTATTGAAGCCGTTCGGGATGCGATAGGAATCACAGCGCACCTTTTTCGAGAAATCAATGGCGTTCTGGCTCTTTTGCGATTACTGACAAGTAAGTGGCGAAGACTGGCGTAGGGGAAATGAGGCGTAGACGTGGTGGCAGAGCGCGTCACGCTGGCTGTACAGGCTGCCGGCCTTAGATAAGTTTCTCCCGCTGTGAATGGCAGCTGCCCACATCAGTCTCCGGCTTCCGGCTTCATGTGTTAGCAAGCGAGGCTTGACTGACGCGCCAAGGATATTGGGACGGGTCACGAGGCGGCAAGGTGCCGGCGGTGGTGGGTGTGAGACCGTGATCCAGGTCTCCATGGGAGAGCTCGGAGCACAAAGGTTTCCCTTACTTCTAATCAGCGCCATGCTGCTCTCAGGTTCGCATAATCAACACCTCTCAGGTTCCCTGAGAGTTGAGTGTTGTGAATTGCAGACAGGAGCCTTCAAAAGTAGCACATTACAATCATTTCGTACGCCTCGCGTCTCGGGGGGAATTGCGTAAGGCGGTTGTGTAAGAGCCGGAGCCGGTCGCCGTGAGAGGTCGCCGAAGTCATCATCGTTCGGGCGGAGGAAAACAGAAAAAAAATAAAAATGCGATGTTTCCTTTAATTACGAGTGCGCGGCATAACAGTCATTTATGTCCCTCCGCTAATAGCCTCACTGTGACCTAGTGATTGTTTGTGCAGAACCGTTCCTGAAAGCCGACGTGGAGCAATTTGGAACGCAGGGGGAGTTTCTTCCACTTTCTCAACAGGTTGGAGCCGTCAAACTTGCAGAAACGTGGTACTTAATTTCCGCCATCCATCATGGAAATGTTAGTTACATTTCCAGCGGCAAACTTTGTACCTAAGAAAAGGGGGCCTGGTGTGTTCTCGAAACTCATTAAAGCCATGTAATTGGACCTTGAGAACCAGGGATGGGCCTGTGCATTGCTTGTAGCTTGGGGGGTCCCGCTGTAGTACTTTTTAGTATTTTTTTTCCCCCCACAGTATAATCGCCGATGGCTTTGAACAGTGTAGCGGTCATACTGTAGGCTGTCTTTGGATAGCCTTTATTTTTATACCATTTGGCAGAAACCCTTATCCGAGGCAGCTTGTTAGTTCTGACTTCAGTAGTTATGGCTCTTGCTCAAGTACTAGTCATGGAGGCTCCAGTGGATTTTAATTCTTGATCCTCCAATCAGAAGTCCAGTCAGAAGCTTTAACCACGGAGCTTCTTGATCAAGGAACCCACAAATGGCAGGCTGGATATTAGAAATAAAGCTAAAAAAAACGTTGGAGTAGCAGCACAAAGCCTTTACCCACTGAAGCACACAAGGTATATATACATCTTCTCAAGGATATATATATATATATATATATATATATATATATATATATATATATATATATATATATATATATATATATATATATATATACATATATTCCTTTCTCTAGGGTTGCACCCTCAAGGATATATCTCCTTAACCCATGAGACTGAATGAAGTTGTCCTAGATAGTGAGTACCCTTGCATCAGTTAGTGTCTAATACTTCTACAGTGATGGTGTAGGCAGCTCGTGACTAGGCAGCCTACAGACTAGAGCGGTTCTATCTAACGCACTCTCAAGTGATCACAGCCATCTCTGTGATGATAACAAGCGAAAGCCACCGCTGCCAAAGGGCTGACGTGGAGACAGTTTGCCTGAGGGGGCTCTGGACCGGCATCCAGCGTTTAGCAGTCAAAGTGGCGTCTAATCGTGTCGTAAGACCCACTGGTGCACATTACGCCTTCAGCGATGTTCCCGTCTCTTGATTTGAACACAGTTTCAGCAGCGAGGCTACATTATTATGAATACTATGCAGGCAGTCATGCTTACTAGAAAGGTCCCTTGCCTCTTTTGCAGCTCCCTGTTCCAAATACACATGTTTAAACAACAGGTTTTTAAACTAGCAAGACAATTTGGAAGCGGCTGGATCGGTGCCTTCGCTTCTTTGACTGGTGAAGCTGTTTGAGGAGCCCATGAGAACACTTTTTTTTGCCTTCAAGAAATATTATTATTTGTAGCCTAGATATGTGATGCCTATATTGTAATTGCTATATTTTTTTGTGTGTATATATACATATAGTATATATATATATATATATATATATATATATATATATACAGTGAGATAGTTGTGTAATGTGAGATACAGTGAGATTTGTATGTGAGATATGATACAGTGAGATATGTATATGAGATGCATGTGTGATGTCAGTGAGACTATGTGATATACAGTGAGATATGTGTATGTATGTGATATACAGTGAGATATGTGATGATACAGTGATATATGTGATGATATGTGATATACAGTGAGTGAGATATGTGATACTATGTGATATACAGTAAGATATGTGATGTGATATGTGAGATATGTGATGCTATGCAGTGAGATATGTGATGCTATGTGATATACAGTGAGATATGTGATACAGGAAGATATGTGATGTGATACTATGTGATATACATGAGATATGTGATGCTATGTGATATACAGTGAAATATGTGATACTATGTGATATACAGTGAGATATGTGATGCTATGTGAGATATGTGATATACATGTGATGTGTGATATGCAGTGAGATATGTGATGCTATGTGATGAGATACAGTGAGATATGTGAGATATACAGTGATGTGATATACAGTGATATGTGATGCTATGTGATATACAGTGAATGTGATATGTGAGATATGTGATGTGCTATGTGATACAGTGATATGTGATGATATACAGTGAGATATGTGATGCTATGTGATATACAGTGAGATGAGATGTGATGCTATGTGATATACAGTGAGATGTGATATGTGATGATATACTATGTGATATGTGATACTATGTGATATACAGTGATATGTGATACTATGTGATATACATGTGAGATATGTGATGTGATATACAGTGAGATATGTGATATGTGATATGCTATGTGATATACAGTGAGATATGTGATACTATGTGATATACAGTAAGATATGTGATACTGATGTGTAGTGAGATATGTGATGTGATATACAGTGAGATATGTGATGTGATATACAGTGAGATAGTGAGATATGTGATGCTATGTGATATGTGATGATATACAGTGAGATATGTGATGCTATGTGATATACAGTGAGATATGTGATACTATGTGCTACTATGTGATATACAGTGAGATATGTGATGCTATGTGAGATACAGTACAGAGATATGTGATGCTATACAGTGAGATGCAGTGATGTGATATGTGATACTATGTGATATACAGTAAGATATGTGATACTGTGTGATATACAGTGAGATATGTGATGCTAGATAATGTGATATACAGTGATGCTATGTGATATACAGTGAGTGATGTGATATGTGATACTATGTGATATACAGTAAGATATGTGATACTGTGTGATATACAGTGAGATATGTGATGCTATGTGATATACAGTGATGTGAATATGTGATACTATGTGAGATATGTGATATACAGTGATACAGTGATATGTGATGATACTATGTGAGATACAGTGAGATATGTGATGATACTATGTGATATGTGATATACAGTGAGATATGTGATGCTATGTGATGTATACAGTGAGATATGTGATGCTATGTGATATACAGTGAGATATGTGATGCTATGTGCTATGTGAGATACAGTGAGATATGTGATGCAGTGAGATATGTGATGTGAGATACAGTGAGATATGTGATACTATGTGATATACAGTAGTGAGATATGTGATGCTATGTGATATACAGTGAGATATGTGATACTATGTGATATACAGTGAGATATGTGATACTATGTGATATACAGTGAGATATGTGATGCTATGTGATATACAGTGAGATATGTGATGCAGTGAGATATGTGATATACAGTGAGATATGTGATGATACAGTGAGATATGTGATACTATGTGATATACAGTAAGATATGTGATGCTATGTGAGATACAGTGAGATAGTGAGATATGTGATGCTATGTGATATACAGTGAGATATGTGATGCTATGTGATATACAGTGAGATATGTGATGCTATGTGATATACAGTGAGATATGTGATGCTATGTGAGATACAGTGAGATATGTGATGCTATGTGATATACAGTGAGTGAGATATGTGATGCTAGTGAGATATGTGAGTTGTGAGATACAGTGAGATATGTGATACTATGTGAGATACAGTGAGACATGTGCAATTGTGTGAGATACAGTGAGATATGTGCATTTGTGTAACACATGTGATATAAACTAGACTTCCTTCCGAAGTCAGCCCGTCCCTGCATTTAAAATATTCCATCTCAGATTGTATTTTAGTCTGGGCCTCCATTTCTATAGAATTGTATTATCTCTTGATTTCATTACATGCTATATTGCAGATTAATCTAGCCTGTCTCATTTAACTGAATGAACAATTCGCCGATTTAACTTTTGGTTACCCATTTTCAACCTAATTGAACTCTCTCTCTCTCTCCTCTCTCTGAATTGTCTCTCTCCTTTTACCCAAACGCCTTCCTTCATCGCCAGAGAAGGGAATTTGGGTCATGATACATGCCATTTTTGCTTTTGACTCATCCCTCGGAGGAATCGTTTGCATGCCTGAGCCTCTTCCCTAGTGTCACTCTCCAAGGGTAGGGGGGGGGGGAGCATTACATCTGAAGAGAAATTGAAAGAGGGAAGCGGAGTGTGTGCAGAAGCAGGTGTGTACAGAGTGGTTCACGGCAGCGCAGCACAAATAAATGATCTGGTTAAACATGCGCAGACATTTTTTGTGTTAAATGCACTGAAGTCTTCATAACCAGCTTGTGCTTAAATACACTCGTCCTTGGAACCCCCCCCAAAAAAACAAAAAAACAAGGAACAAACATGAGCAGCACAGGAGACTTCATAGACTTTTTTACGTCGTATGACATCTCATTAATGTCGTCATTAATATGCATGGTTCCACCATGTGCACAAAAGTGGAAATCTATTACCCGTTCCATTTGTATGTTTTAAAGGCACGAGACTGCTCGCAGGTTGATGAATATTTGTTAAGGATGATTCAACATTCCATAACGATGCAAATTGGTGGTTGGTTTCAAAAAAAGAAGAAAGAGTGATTTGCATAGTGCTCACCAAGTGCAAGTCCGTCAGTGAGGATTCTTCTGTAGAGCACGAATGTTAGTTATAAAAGGTAAAATTAAAAACAATAAAGATGACGCGGACGTTGGAGCGAAGCTCGACTGATCACACAACTCATTTGCTATGGATTGTTGCTCTGGATCTTTTTTTTTTTTTACTCTCGAAGACTAAATACAGAAATGATGCTAAAAAAGAAGTTCATCCTGTCTTGTTATTACTGGTGCACTATACTCCTTGGAGTGGATTTATTATAAATAAAGAGTAAATAAAAGATTAGAGCTAGCACTGGGTAATATGATAATGAAACCTTCAACAACAACAAACACACACACACACACACACACACACACACACACACACACACACACACACACACACACACACACACACAATACATTGCATTCATTCGGGAGTAGTTTTTTTTTGTTATGAAAATGAAAAACAAATTATAAAATATGTATGTTTTTTTTTTTTCACTCCAAATGTAAAATATTGAAAATATGCCTGGTTTATTGCTTCTTTTTTTTATTTTTTTTATCTGTTTTGATTATTATTGAGCAACCCTGATATCAAATATAAACCGATCACTGGCTTCATCCACCGTTCTGGCTACACTCTGAGAACTTTATATGGATCATTATGTGTTTTTCAAACGCTTAGGATTGTTTGAATGGAAATAAGTGTAATGTGCACTTTAGGGCACTGATTGTATTTGCCATTGTGGGATTTGGCTTGAGATACACACGAGAGATTAAAACAAATACAAAGAAATGTGTAAATCATTTCTCTTTTTGTTTACTTCTCTTCAGTTTGAAATAATGCAAAATAAATATGCACAGTACATGAAGCCATTTCTTCTAAGATATGTCTACCTTAATCAATTATATTTTCATTCATTCATTCATATTCTACTGCTTTATCCAACTTTTGTCTCGGGTCGTGGGGAATCTGTGCCTTTCTCAGGTGTCTTCGGACATCAAGGCAGGATATACCCTGTATTAAATGCCTTACCATCACAGGGCACGCACACACACACACACACACACACACACACACACACACACATTCACACACATTCACACATTAGGGGCAATTTTCCAAGGTGCCAATCAATCTACCGGAGAACTCGGAGAAAAACCCCCACGCCACACCCACATGGTAGAGGCGGGAATCGAACCCCCGACCCTGGAGATGTGAGGTCTAGTCCCTTAATATATATTTTATAAAGAGAATTTGAAGAATTTGATCCTTGCATCCACAAAGAAACGGGAAAATAATCTTGTTTATTAGTAGTTTTAGAAATGCAAGAAAATAACATTTTTCAAATTCTCTTTCTAAAGTGAAAATCGGATGACCACAATGTTCACGGACATTCGGGCCGTTCGAGTTGTAAAGATGTTTACTAATTTAAAAAATAAAGAAAAAAACATTCTCTATTGAACAGCTTCTTTGATTATATACATTCATTCATTCATTCATCATTCATTCATCTTCTACCGCTATATACGATCTTCCCTCGGGTCACGGGGAGTCTGTGCCTATCTCACGCGTCTATGGGCATTAAGGCAGGATACACCCTGGATGGAATGCCAACCCATCGCAGGACACACACACACACACACACACACACACACACACACACACATTCAAACCGACACACACATTTGTACACTAGGGACAATTTTTCCAAGGTGCCAATCAACCTACCGTGCATGTTTTTGGACCGGGAGGAAACCGGAGAACCCGGAGAAACCACTGGAGAAAAACCCCCCTGAGAAAACCCTGCCACAGGCACGGGGAGAACATGCAAACTCCACACACACACATGGCCGAGACTGGAATCGAACCCGGACCCTGGCGGTGTGAGGCGAACGTGCTAACCACTAAGCCACCGTGCCCTGATTATATACTGATTATATATACATATATAATATCATTATAATTATTAAATAGAGAATATTTTCTAACACAGTCAAGATATTTTGCACATTGGGATCGGTGTGATTCTTATGTATATCGGAATATTAGTAGCGATACATGTCAGTTGAATTTTTCAAACCACTAACAAGGTACAATTTTCCTCCGATTTACTTACACAGTGTTTCTGTGCTTTGACCGGAAAATCAGTTGTATGAGATACAGTGAATACGTGCTCAGTATGTGCAGTTGTGTACGTGATACCTCCACATTGTTCGTTCAGTTGTGAGATACCAGTGAGATACTTCCTGAGTTGTGAGATACGTGCAGAGGAATCCTGTGTGAGATACAGTGAGATATGTAAAACGTGTACCAGTGCCATGTAAGAGTGAAAGCAGCGTTACTCGGTAAAACGCTGCTCTGTTGTAAGCAACAATGAATCTAATCAGTGAGATACGAACAGTGAGATACCGTTAGTGTAAAAGCAGTGAGATACAGTGAGAGCATGTAGTTGTATGAGATACATGTACGTGCGTGTCTGCCTGAAACGCGGCGGATACAGTTGTGAAGATACAGTGAGATGTGCAGATATGAGTGAGAGTGCTTTACGTGCTGAGTGAGAAATGCAGTACTTCAGAGCTCTCAGCGAAAAAGGAACGGCAGTGCCAGATAGCTCAGTTGTGAGATACAGTGAGATATGGTGATGTGCAGTTGTGCAGTTGTGAGATACAGTGAGATACAGTGAGATGTGAGATACTGTGTGAGCAGTGAGATATGTAGTGCAGTGAGATATGTGAGAATGTTTACAGTGATACGTGCAGTGAGATATGTGAGGCGAGAGGATTTTTGAGATACTGCATGTACTTCACAAAGAGATACAGTGCAAACAAGATACGTGCAGTGACACAGATACATCATGTACGTGCAGTTGTGCCATGAGATACAGTGAGATGCAATCATGAAGTGCGATGAAGACAGGTGCCATGTGAGATGTGAGATACAGTTTGTGGAGATATGTGAATGCATGAGATAGTTGATGTGAGATACAGTGTGATGTGCAGTTGTGAGATACAGATAGTGAGATATGCAGTTGTGAGATACAGATATGTGAGTTGTGAGATACATGAGATATGTGCAAAGTTGTGAGATACAGTGAGATATTGCAGTTGTGAGATACAGTGAGATATGTGCAGTGAGATGTGAGATACAGTGAGATATGAGATGTGAGTGAGATGTGAGATACGTGCAGTTGTGAGATACAGTGAGATATGAGTGTGAGTTGTGTGAGATACAGTGAGATATGTGACGTGCAGTTGTGAGATACGTGCAGTTGTGAGATATGATATGTGAGTTGTGAGATACAGTGATATGTGCAGTTGTAGTACAGTGCAGTTGTATGATACATGAGATACAGTGAGATACAGTGAGTACGTGCAGTGAGATGTGAGATACAGTGAGATACGTGATACAGTTGTATGAGTGTGAGATACGTGCAGTGTATGAGATACAGTGAGATACAGTGAGATACATGAGATACGTGCAGTGAGATATGTGAAGTTGTGAGATACAGTGAGATACGTGCAGTTGTATGAGATACAGTGAGAGTTGTACGTGCAGTGAGATATGTGAAGTTGTGTGAGATACAGTGAGATACGTGCAGTTGTATGAGATACAGTGAGATACGTGCAGTTGTATGAGATACAGTGAGATACAGTTGTGCAGTTGTATGAGATACAGTGAGATACGTGCAGTTGTGTGAGATATTGTATGAGATACAGTGAGATACGTGCAGTTGTGTGAGATACAGTGAGTATGTATGAGATACAGTGAGATATGTGCAGTGAGAGTTGTGAGAGATGTGGAGCTGTGTGAGATACAGTGAGATACGTGCAGTGAGATATGTGTGAGTTTGAGATACAGTGATATGTATGAGATACAGTGAGATACGTGCAGTTGTGACAGTGAGATACAGTGAGATATGTGTGCAGTGTGTGAGATACAGTGAGATACTGTGTGATACAGTGAGATATGTGAGTTGTGTGAGATACATGAGATGAGATGAGATACGTGCAGTTGTGAGATACAGTGAGATATGTGCATGAGATACAGTGAGATACAGTGAGATATGTGGAGTTGTGCAGTTGTAGTTGTGAGATACAGTGAGATACAGTTGTGTGAGATACAGTTGTGTGATACAGTGAGATATGTGAGTGAGATACAGAGAGATATGTGCAGTTGTGAGATACATACAGAGAGATATGTGCAGTTGTGTGAGATATGTGCAGTGAGATACAGTGAGATACGTGCAGTGAGATGTGCAGTTGTGTGAGATACAGTGAGATATGTGCAGTTGTGAGATACAGAGAGATATGTGCAGTTGTGAGATACAGTGAGATAGTTGTGTGATATGTGCAGTGAGATACAGTGAGATATGTGCAGTTACAGTGAGATACGTGCAGTTTGTGAGATACAGTGAGATACGTGCAGTGAGATATGTGGAGTTGTGAGATACAGTGAGATATACAGTGATACGTGCAGTTGTGAGATACAGTGAGATACGTGCAGTTGTGAGATACAGTGAGATACGTGCAGTTGTATGAGATACAGTGAGATAGTGAGATATGTGATACGTGCAGTTGTGAGATACAGTGAGATACGTGCAGTTGTGTGAGATACAGTGAGATATGTGCAGTTGTGAGATATGTGCAGTTGTGAGATGAGTACGTGCAGTTGTGTGTGAGATACGTGCAATTGTGATACAGTGAGATATGTGCAGTTGTGAGATACAGTGAGATATGTGGCAGTTGTGAGATACAGTGAGATATGTGTGAGTTGTGTGAGATACAGTGAGATATGTGCTGTGTGAGATACAGTGAGATATGTGCAGTTGTGAGATACAGTGAGATACAGTTGTGCAGTGAGATGCATGATATGTGCAGTGAGATATGTGCAGTTGTACAGTGAGATACAGTGAGATATGTGCAGTTGTGAGATACAGTGAGATACATGTGATACGTGCAGTTGTATGAGATACAGTGAGATACGTGCAGTTGTGTGAGATACAGTGAGATACGTGCAGTTGTGTGAGATACAGTGAGATATGTGCAGTTGTGAGATACAGTGAGATGAGATACAGTGAGATACGTGCAGTGAGATATGTGTGAGTTGAGTGTGAGATGTGAGATACGTGCAGTGAGATATGTGAGTTACAGTGAGATACAGTGAGATATGTGCAGTTGTGAGATACAGTGAGATACGTGCAGTGAGATACATGAGTGTGCAGTGAGATACAGTGAGATACAGTGAGATTGTGGAGTTGTGAGATACAGTGAGATACGTGCAGTTGTGTGAGATACAGTGAGATATGTGCAGTTGTGTGAGATACAGTGAGATATGTGCAGTTGTGTGAGATACAGTGAGATACAGTGAGATATGTGGAGTTGTGCAGTTGTGAGATACAGTGAGATAGTGAGATATGTGCAGTTGTGAGATACAGTGAGATATGTGCAGTTGTGTGAGATACAGTGAGATACGTGCAGTTGTGTGAGATATGTGCAGTTGTATGAGATACAGTGAGATAGTTGTACAGAGAGATATGTGCAGTTGTGAGATACAGTGAGATAGTTGTGATACAGTGAGATACAGTGAGATATGTGAAGTTGTGAGATACAGTGAGATATGTGCAGTTGTGTGAGATGCAGTGAAATGTTTTTGTTATATGAGATAAAGTGAGATATGTGCATTTGTGAGATACAGATAAATATTTTACAGTGAAAGCAGCTCTTTCACTCTTTTCAACGCTATTGTAGTAAAAGACCTACTTTTTGTGTATTCCTTGAGAATCATTTCCCAATCAGTGTATAACAATTGATAGTCTTTACTATTAATGCTTACTACACATATTTTCTTCTTATTCTATACATGTACTATTATTTTGCCATATTTACCTGCAGTTAATGGGAAATATCTGGTGTTTATCAGTGTGAATAACTGGATTTCTTTAGAACACATTCTGTACGTCATTTCTTCGTCGTGATTGGATTCTTGTCAGGCTCTAAGTTCTCTCCTGGGAACGTTGGGCGTGAGGCAGGGATACAACATAAATGGGACACCAGTCCATTAAAGTCACACTTTTGATTCTCCAACTAGCATTTACTCATAGGGGGGGGGGGAAAAACAAGAACCTTGAGGTACATTAATCCTAGCTCAGGTTTGAACCGTAGGCCCAGGAGGCGATGATGTTACACACAGTCATTCTATCCTTTAGATCAGTATTTCCAAGGTCTAGCCCTGGAGTAACCTGAATATTTAGACATTTTCTTCTGTTTTATGTTCACCTGAAATCGTTTGGTAATTAATTAGTCCAAGTATGTTTTTGCTCGAAGTGCAAAAGCTGCATTGAGAACCTATGCAATACTAATGCATTATAAATGCACTTATAAAGTGTGAATAATGGTTTTATAACACATAGCATACCCAGTTGCTTATTAGTAGTCATGACTTTCTTTTGTCAAGATCTCTCCACAAACATAAAAACAACAACCTTATTCATTACAACAACAACTGTATTATCAATACCATGTGCATTTGTGTGAAGCAATATATAATTATATATATATATATATATATATATATATATATATATATATATATATATATATATATATATATATATATATATATATATATATATATATAACCTTGATTCAGGGAAAATAAAAATGACATATATTTCAGTACATTATTAGTACAAAAGGCCTGATCATGGGAACTGTATGTGCTTTTTGAACATCCAATAGTACATTGAGTCCCTATTTGCTGAACTCTTCTGGGAAGATGTTCCTTTAGTTTTTGGAGTGTGCTTGATTTAAACACACACGGGTAATTAGGCCTGGGGTCCAGTCAATGTTCCATTTGATTTCAAAGGTGGGGTTGATGTCAGCGTCCATTCAAGATCTCCTACTCCAACCAGTGTAAACAATATCTTCATGGAGTTTGCTTACTGCACAAGAGAACTGTCCTATTGAAAACCAATGTGAAAGAACCGCACATGGCCGGGACAAGTTCCAGTATTTTATAGTGTATGTGATGCATCAACACTAACCGTTGACAAAAAAAAAGCTCCCAGAACAGCAGGATAATAAAAAGAGATCAAACTTGTTTGTTGGTTTTGCTTTTTTTTTTTTTTTTTTTTCTTTTTTTCAACGACATTGATAGTAAAATCCCTAAATTAAATCTACTTCCAGGCCGGAATAACCTGATTGTTATGATAGAATCCTTATTGGATTTTTTTTCCCCTTGTTGTTTTGTTAATGGATGTAATCCAGTATATTAGAATAGGTTGTGTGCATGGCAACTTGAAGATGAATAATTATATTAATTAGTATGTGTCTGTGTAGACGCTGCTGTCCATAGTCATTGCCTCCAGTGTCCGAATAGCAAGTAAAAATAAATAAATAAAAAAAAAAGGAAAGGTATAACTCTTTATAGCAGTTTTTGAACAGGAGAATTGATGAGAAATGGACATTTTTATTCATTTATTGTCGTTTGTACCGATCCCAACATTGCCGCATGCTTTAATGCTCAATCTGTAATTCTGCTGCTTAATATTCTGGTACAGTATCTGTAGCAGTATTGTCAAGGCTAATCAGGTTTACATTGTGGATGTATACATCGGAGTTTTATACTAATGCACCGCCGTAGCAGCTCATTTAATAATACACAGATTGAAAATGAGTACTACTGAGTTCACCGATCTTAAGTCAGTTAGACTTTAAAAGTCGACGATATGCAATATGGATCTGAATTAAGAGATGAAAATGAACCCTAACTCTGTAGTTAGACCCTTCATCTCTCTCTCAGATATATCAGAATATATATATATATATATATATATATATATATATATATATATATATATATATATATATATATATTCATCTTCTACTGCTTATATCCGATCTTCCCTCGGGTCACAGGGAGTCTGTGCCTATCTCAGGCGTCTATGGGCATTAAGGCAGGATACACCCTGGATGGAATGCCAACCCATTGCAGGGCACACACTCACATTCACACACATTCACACATTAGGGACAATTTTCCAAGGTGCCAATAAACCTACCGTGCATGTTTTTGGACCCGGGGAGGAAACCGGAGAACCCGGCCCTTTATAAAAAAAACCCTGAGGCACGGGGGGGGGGGATATAACATGCAAACTCCACACACACATGGCCGAGTTATTACGGGAATCGAATCTAACCATTTCTAAACCACTGTCATGCCCCTTTAATATATATATATATATATAATATATATATTTTTTTACTGCTGTTTTTTTTTTTTTTTTACCAAAGAAGTTATTAAATTCATCTCAGTTTGTCCCAAAACAGCTTTAAAAAAATGAATAAAGTCAGAAATGTAGAATAAAGAAATGATTTATTCAGAAAACAGGATGTTGAGCGGTGCACAAAGCGAAGAAAACATATTGATCACATCACCTCATAGATTAAAACAATACAGTCATGGTGTCCGAGCTCTTAAGCTATCGGCTGCCGCTAATAATACTAAATAATAGTACTATAATATAATATATATAATATATATATATATATATATATATAATATATATATAATCGATATATATATATTTTAAAAGTTTTTATTTTAGCCGACAACGAGTGTTTGCATATAAAGTGTATAAATCGGATACGTATCAAATTGTGCGTCGCGATCCGGCGTGAATACCGTTCAGTCTTAGTGCAGTACTAATACCAACAAGTAGTATTGGCACACACTTCCAACGAGCTGTCAGCTGCAGTGTGTATCTGTCACAGAGCTGTCTCTGGTGTTCATACACTATTCCCCCCTTTTTCTCACACTCTCTCTCTCTCTCTCTCTCTCTCTCTTTCACATGTTCTTACTCTCCTCCTCACACTTTCTCTGTAGCTTCTCCTCATCCATCTGATGCCAGCTCCTATGTAGTCACAGCACACCGCCAAGGCAGCCTGCAAAGAGCATGAATCATGAAAGCTGTGTAAAGATTCTGGCCTGCACAATACGGCGTGCACTTTCCTGCATTTCTAGCGCCAAACTGACAGCTTCCTTGAAACTTGCGCTGCAGACTTGAAAGGGGAAAGCCGGGCAAGCGAGGTGTGCATTACAATGTTCTCGGATGTTCTGACCCGCAGCCCATGTTCTGTTTCAGCATCGGAATTGTTATGAAGTTCCTGGCTTGTGACTTTCGCAAGTGTTTAGACTTTTGATAAGTTCTAGAAGTGCGGAGGGCGGAAAAACAAAAGGGCGTGGGTGATAACTCTATCGCCATATTACAGCATATAGACCAAGGTTTGTGATCATCTGACCATGCTTTGTGAACATCCCGATCCTAATTTACCTTCCCAAATTCGCTTTTCTGGTGGACGGTGGTTATTTTATCCACAAGGAATTTACTAAGCGGCAATAAGTGCAGACCCAGAGTGCTCTCAGTGTTGCAAAGATGTTCAGTAAGGGTTTTCGAGTAGATCTTCCACTCCTATTCGCGTGACCTATATCTATATCTATACCTATATGTCTCCATAAAGCTCAAAACCACTTTTCCTGCAGAATATGAAGATGTTGGTACACTGTCTCGCCATACTTCATTAGGAATAGTATTGCTCCATTACAGTCAACACCAAAAGACGAGTATTGTGTAAAGACACTACAGTCGTCTCCATGACTAAATCATTAGCCCAATTTCTGAATGACGTTTTTGTATCCTTCTTCATGGATACTGTGTCATACAAAGGGATACCAGTTTGACACCCTCCTCTGAAATAATACATTTGCCTTTATTCATTCATTCATGTTCTACCGCTATATCTGATCTTCACTCGGGTCACGGGGAGTCTGTGCCTATCTCAGGCGTCTATATGCATTGAGGCAGGATACACCCTGGATGGAATGCCAACCTATCACATGGCACACACACACACACACACACACATTCATACACTAGGGACAATTTTCCAAGGTGCCAATCAACCTACCGTGCATGTTTTTGGACCCGGAGGAAACCGGAGAACCCGGAGAAAAACCCCCTGAGGCACGGGGAGAACATGCAGACTCCACACACACATGGCCGAGACGGGAATCGAACCCGGACCCTGGAGGTGTGAGGAGAACGTGCTAACCACTAAGACATTTGCCTTTAGTTATATATAATTATTAATGATTAATGACACTTATTTATCTATGTGAAGACACTGATGATTTCTCACAATAAGCATCAACAATGAGTGTACTACATTTTACATTTTAGATTTTTAGAACACGCCTGAGAGCTACTCGTGTGGTTCTTTGGGGGCGACCTGGTGCCGCGTCGGTGACCCCTGTTATAGAACGTATCAGAGAACTGAATCTTCATGCACATCTAAATAGAATAGAATAGTATAGCAAATATTTCGCACTATTTTTTTTTTACATACTTTATATTTAAACATTGTTTATAATATATTTTCTTTCTCTTTTTTTCTCTTCTTATTCTGAATATTTTATACTTATAGACAAATATATAATATTTTATGCGTGTGACAAATTAAAATCTTGAATCCAGATTGTTGAATTCTTGGCACAATTAAAGCCTGCTGAGAAGTTATGAGTGGTAATAAAACATCCTGTTTTATTCCACTTATACCACAACAATTACAGTAATCAGTAACTTTTTTTTCTAATGTAGTAAATAATGTTACGGGACATTTTTATCCATTATTAGTTGCATTAGCATTGTGGAGTGTTAAACAACGTATTAATGTATTTGTGGGAGTCATATGTTAAATGAATTATAGTTACAGCTATAAATAGACATTACCTCACACTTTTGACTTTCTGAAAGTTAGTAAGAAAAAAAGGGAAAAAAAATGTAGTTTTACCTCAGATTATTTGACTGGAGACTCCTAACAGAAATGTCCAATATTTTTATTATATATTTTTCTAAATGTTACTGTGAATTTAGCATAACTGTACCATATTAGAAATATGTCTTATATAACATTAACACTATATTTTGATAACATTAAAATACGTTTCTATCAAAATCTCTCCCTTTCATAAAATTATTGATTATTTAATATTCATTTTATTCTGGAAATTAATATTTTAATAATAATTACTTGTTCATTCCAATGTTATTTTTTTAGTGCTTGTTTTAATTGTAAAATATGGGACGTGGCTCCTTTAAGAATTCTGTTCCGGTTGCTTTTCCATATAAACTGGTGATACGTTTAGGTTATACGGAAGCGCATTGCATTCACAAAAGAAAAATGAGCCTTATTGCGTAATACGGATTTGGGAATGCCACGCGCTTCCGCGTGGTTCCATACATAGTGAGGAGCTCATACCTGGTGTGAATGCGCAGCTAGTAGGCGTAATTCTGGGAAATTTAGGAAGTGTGAGTGGATGCACTGAAGTTTCTTTATTCATTTGTTTATTTTTGTTCTTTGTTGTCTGGGTTTCGTTCATTTGCCAACACAACGCAGAGTGAAGGAGCAGATCACAGACGCTCTCTGCGTTAATCACACGTTAATAAAATTAGTGCCTTTAAAGGGAATCTGTGTTAATAATGTGTTATCTTTAACAGCCTATATATATATATATATATATATATATATATATATATATATATATATATATATATATATATATATATATACATATACATACACACCCAGGTTTCTTGTATTTTATTATATACGTTTTGCTTCTGCAATTTGAAGATTAATCACCACCTTCTGAACAAGTCAGACTTTGTCACTCAGTAGTGCACTAATATAATTTTTTAAACAGTGTCTGTCTCTCGCAGCACTCCTTTTTTTTTTTTTTTTTTTTTTTTTGGGTGACTTTTTATAATCCCAGACCTACATAGATGTCAGATTGATTTTCTGCTTCAGAGATAGGGTAAAGAAAGCCTGAAATGTCACTCAGCTGTACTAAAAAAAAAAAAAAAAAAAAAAAAAAAGGCGCTTCTTTAAAGACATCTGAAACACGCGAGCATCAGCCGAGGCCGTGCACTGATCATCCGACACATCTCCGAGCTTTAAATGTCGCCTCCTTTGCAGAGTTCCCATTCTCTTTGCCGCTTTGAGGTTGAAAACGAGCGTTCTCTCACCAGCTGTGCTTGTCATTATTCATGAAGCTCAATGAAATCTGCATGCTCAGACACCGAATTGCATGCCGTGTAGGGTTTTTTATTTATTTATTTATTTTATTTAAAAAAAAAACTGGAAAAATGATGAACCGCCATGTTCGCCACCTTTGTTTAAAAGCTACGTTAATCCCCAACCCCCCAGAAAAAAAAAAAGAAAAAAAAAAAAAAAAAAAAAAACAGACAGTCATCGGGTTAACTGGCGCTTGAGTCGTCTGTGCAAAACACTAGTCATTACCATCGCATCTACCTAATAAAGCAAGATTGCAGCTTATTATGTGAACCCTTAATTGCAATCCCTAGGTGTCAGAGTTATTAAGTACAGGAACTGCTCTTCCATCTTTCAAAAACAACTCCCCCCCTCCCCCCTCTCTCTCTCTCTCTCTCTCTCTCTTTTTTTCTTTCGCTCTCTTTCTCTCTTACATGCTGCCAGCCTCCCACTGAGGGGGGAAAAAAAAAAAAAAAAAGACTGTAATTTCAAGAGGCATTTTTACGATAAATTATTAATCAGTCAAGGCCGTAATGTTATGCAGAAAATAAAGTGTTTGGTGCCTTATTGCAATTTTCCATGCGGTTCAGAAGTTCTCTCTTAATTGTGCCTCGCAGTCAGATTGGTAGAGCCGCGCTCTCTTCCCATTTACTCGCCCTTATAAACACCCGGGCTGGGGAAGTAGGGTCGGCGCGCCACGTCACGACGGAGTCACCTTCCTTTGGAGTCGCACCTTTTTATTGTGTTTCGATTTGCTTGTGTATTAATTGCCCCTTTCTCTCTCTCTCTCTTTCTCTTCTTTCCTGTTTCTAGGTAAGTCCTCTCCCTGTGGGTGTACCGTGTTGCCGTCCGGGTCAGGACCCGTCGGGCCTTGATTGAGATTCCCGTCACGCAGGTGTGCTCGTTTACATTTGTTTCATTCGCAGCTTTGACGGTGCCTCGGTGCATTACGGAAAATAGGTTGAAACGCCTTCTTTTGGCTTTAAAGCGCTACCTATTTCCCTGCGTCGTCGCATCCGTCGCGCCGCTGCCGCGGAACGTTCCCGTGGAGCCGCCTTATGAAGTGTCAGGCACATTTTGTCTCGATGCCGAGATGAAGAATGCCTAATGATTTCATAATGCCTGAGTCACTAGGCTCTCGCATCTGTCCCCAGTCACACTTATGTGTTTTCCCAGCTGCGTTTCATTCATCTCCTGGCGCTTCGCTTTGGAAATGGAGGAGTTCTGTGATATGAAAGCGGCTCTCGTTATGGCTAAGAGACGCTTCTTCGATCCTCCCCAGAGAATGCGTCGGCACCTCGGCCACGGCTGCCAGGGAGTTCGGCAATTAGGCCAGATCAGTGGCAACCTCTCATGCCCTCGCCCCATTATCAGGATCACTAATTACTTCCAGTGCTTTGGCCCTGCTTTGCTTCACTACCCAGTGTTTGCTCAGGTCCTGTTCTGGGAAAGAAAGTAAACGCGTGCATTTTACACGCGCCTTGATCATCTCGGGTACGCAAACGTAGTAAATGGTTTCGATTCGAGAGCTATTTCAGATACCCAGTGGCACATTTGACACTTTTATCGACCACGTCATGTACACCGATGAGCAGACACGTTGACCTACAGTGTACGGTTCAACCAGTGCTTTAATTCATCTGGACATAAAAAGACTGATGCTGCAACACTTTAGTCCTTCATTTATCCCTTTTTCAGTCTTCATTCATGCCTTCTCATAGATCAATAACTTGCTGAGCCTCTGCAGTAACTCGTTGCCACTAATGTTTGCTTCAGCACGGAGCGTATATGTCATTTTTTTTGTATATCTCCTGTTGGTATTGGCAGAATAAGGAGTTCTCCACATCTTTGTCACAACAAGATTGGATCTATATATTCTGAAGCACCATCTGATGCACGATCGGAAGGTCCAGGAGTTCGAGGCCCGGTATTGCCAAGATGCCACTCTTGGGTCCTTGAGAGAGGCCCTTAACCCTCCAGGGGTAGACTGTATTATGGCTGACCTTGCGCTCTAACCCAGCTTTCAAATAAGCTGGGATACGCAGCGAACTATGCTGCAATGTACATTTGATAAATAAATGCTATTCTGCTACAGAGTCTACCTTTAATCCAGTGCTAAATAGCTTAACTCGTGGACACTGACAATATATATATATATATATATATATATATATATATATATATATATATATATATATATATATATATATATATATATATATATCAGCACAGTCATGTCCAACCTTCATCAAAGTGATCTAGATCATCCTTAATGACGGCTTTAATTATGAAAAGGATGTAAAAATAATATACATCTTATAATAGTTTGCCCAGCTGGGGTTTAACCGGAGTAGGTGCGTTCCGTTCCTTTTTTTTTTTGCCGTCTGAGGTAAAAGAAGTCATTTTCGCAGCTGAGGATCCACCTTTCAGGGACTTGAGACTCCCAGCACTCAGCAGGGTCCATAGGGAGCACTCTCTAAACGGAACCCTATTAAATGCATCATCAGCTGTCTGATGGAAAGGCTTCAGGGTGGCAAGCTGTGAAAGCCACTAGATCCACCACGGCTTAGTTTCAGAGAGGGTTTTATTGGGGGTGGGGGGGGGGGGGTGTTGGGGGGGTTCGGGCGGGGCTGATAGAAGGGTGTTGAGCATTTCAACTATGTGAGAAAGCGAGCAGTGGGTACGTCATGCACAATCAGAAGGAGGGACTTGAAAACCCTGCCCCAAGTGCTCATCTTATGAAGTTCACAAGGATGCCAGGGGAAGGAGAACGATGCCTCTGGTTGAAGATCTCATCCGGCTGAACTTTCGATTGAGGGTTAGGCGCACCGCGGGACAGATTTAGAGAGACAAGAAGAGATAAAAAGGACTGGATAAAAAAGAAAAAAAAACCACAAAAAAAAAACGGGAATATTGACCAGCTTCATTAGGGATATTAGTGTGATTAATAGACCTGTCTCAGCCTTTGATCCGAACACTCGCCTGTTTGTCCGCTTCCTCCCAGAAGTTGGATAATACAAAGCGAGGTGTTGGCCAGCTAATGGTGCTTCTGTCCTTTGAACACTGAAGGTTAGAAAAGGTCTTCATGGCCTACAGCAAAGATCATTCATGGAGGGAAAAAAGGACTTTAGAATGGCAAGCGTGCTTCTCTCCAGCTAAAGGTCAGATATCAGAGATAACAAGCCAGCCAAAAAGTTACGAGTGATATTCTTAACAAAAAAAAAAAAGAAGAAAAAAAAAAAAAGAAAAGCAAAGCAGCTTGCCCCCCCTCCACCCCCCACCTCTCTCGGTCATGAGATTTGTGGGTGCTGTGAGTTGGGAGTTCTCAGTGGCTTAGAGAGTTTATTGTGAGGCAGGTCCTGACTCCAGTCATCTGCAGTCGGAGTTCATTGAGAGTCCTCCGCGGTGAATGGAAATGAAGGCTGATTAATTCTCCCCTGGGCAATGGTGGCTCTCCTTCACAGCTGGAGGTGTTTGGGAAGTGAAAAAGACTTGGCGTGGAAAAAAAAAAAAAAGAAAAAAGTATGAGCCACTTTTAGGCTCCTGAACTCCTGAATTCTCAAGGGGACGTGCCACACGGAATATATTGCAATGGAATAGGGAGGGGAACTTAGACTCAGTGTCCATTTTAATACGAATACCTCCATTCCTGCTCGTCCGGCACATACTGCTCGAGATAACGGGTCATGTGTTGTTCACTTAGTGCCTTTTGTTCGTACAGAAATGGCTCTGCATGAGCAAACATGGGAATTTTCATACTGGTTTATGATTCAAGTTTCAGGTGTTATTTGCCATATGACAATTTTTGACAATTGACAACAGTGGAATTCCTGATTGAGGATCCAGGCAAACTACAGCAAATATGAAATATTGTTCAAATATTATAATGACTCAGAGCAGGACAGTGAATTGCTACACAACCCTTATTGTTTTTTCTCCAGTTTGGTGTTCTATTTTTTTTTTTTTTGATTTTCTTCAGTATTAAAAAAGTTTTCGAGACTAGAACACCAATAGCACATGTATATGTATGTATTCTGACCATGTGACCACTTGGAGTATTACATGGAGTAATATATATTCATTCATTCATCTTCTACCGCTTTATCCGATCTTCCCTCGGGTCACGGGGAGTCTATGTCTATCTCAGGTGTCTATGGGCATTAAGGCAGGATACACTCTGGATGGAATGCCAACCCATCGTAGGGCACACACACTCACATTCACGCATACATTAACACACGAGGGACAATTTTCCAAGGTGCCAATCAACCTACCGGGAGGAAACCGGAGAACCCGGACAAAAACCTCCTGACGGGGAGAACTTGCAAACTCCACACACACATGGCCGAACGTGCTAACCACTAAGCAACCGTGCCCCGGGAGTAATATATATATATATATATATATTCATTCATCTTCTACCGCTATATCCGATCTTCCCTCGGGTCGCGGGGAGCCTGTGCCTATCTCAGGCGTCTATGGGCATTAAGGCAGGATACACCCTGTATGGAATGGCAACCCATCGCAGGACACACACACTCACAGTCACACACACATTCATACACTAGGGACAATTTTTTCCAAGGTTCCAATCAACCTACCGTGCATGTTTTTGGACCAGGGGAGGAAACCGGAGAACCCGGAGAAAAAAAACCCCCCTGAGGACACGGGGGGAGAACATGCACAAACTCCACACACACATGGCCGAGACGGGAATTCGAACCCGGACCCTGGCGGTGTGAGGACGAAACGTGCTAACCACTAAGCCACCGTACCCATATATATATATATAGATATATATATATATATATATATATATATATATATATATATATATATATATATATATATATATATATATGGTGAATTATGAAGATCGGTGCTCTCTGTGACTGTGCGTGCATCCTTGTACTGCTATCCATTGTGTATGTTACTGAAGCAGTCTCTTATGTTGAGTTATTTGTTTAGAACTTCATCTATTACATAAACAGAAAATGAATTGTCCCATCATATTCACTGTGACCATTTAATATAGACGTTGCGCTACTAGACCTTCCTAGAAGTGTAGCCATTTTTCTAGGAGAAAATTCCCTGGAAATTATGTGTAAATAATTAGTTAATTTTAGTTAATTGGCAACTAGTAAAAAAACACTGAATAAATGTAGGAAATGGAAATGGGGTGTGTGTCATGTCTGCAAGTTGGCTTGCTCAGAAACTCCCCGGAGTGACACAGTAGGCATGGAGTGTGTTTTTTTTTTTTTTTTTTTTTACGGCCGAAGTGGTTTATGCCAAAAACAACTCCTCCTCTCCAAAATCTGGTGGAACATCTTCCTAGAAGTGCGGAGGTTATTATAACAACAATCGGGACCAAATGCCAAACAAGAAGTTCAAAGGCTCATATAAGGAGCAGGAGAGATGGTTGTTAAGGCGCTGGGCTACTGATTGAAAGGTCGGGGGTTTGTGCTACTCTTTGGTCCTTGATTAAGGCCCTTAACCCTGTGTGCTCCAGGGGCGCCGTATCATGGCTGACTCTGCACTCTGTGTGTGTGTGATGGGGACTTTAAAGTAATTATGGTGTTTTAAATGATCAGGACACTAAACAAAACTTGTTTCCACGCGGACGGTTTTAATTGCCGGGTGTGTGTAACATGACGCACTCTGTTGTTTGATTTTGGACTTTGTGCAACAGCAAAACAAATGTTTAGTGATTAAAAATTCATTATTATTTTTTTTGTATATTTTTATTATTATTTTTTTATACCTTAGTCAAGTGAATAAGTGTGTGTCGAGTTGAACATTTTTATCTTGTCTTGTTTATAGTTATTTATATTTTTAATTAAAATGGTCAAACAGAAAGGCATGCTGTGTTAATTGTGTGGTAATTAAATGAATGCCTTAAAAATAATTAATATATAGATATATATATATAATATATATATATATATATATATATATATATATATATATATATATATATATATATATATATATATATATATATATATATATATATATATATATATTTGTTGGGGGCACGGTGGCTGTGGCTTAGTGGTTAGCACGTTCGCCTCACACCGCCAGGGATCCGGGTTCGATTCCCGTCTCGGTCATGTGTGTGTGGAGTTTGCATGTTCTCCCCGTGCCTCAGGGGGTTTTTTTCTCCGGGTTCTCCGGTTTCCTCCCGGTCCAAAAATCATGCACGGTAGGTTGATGGGCACCTTTGAAAATTGTCCCTAGTGTATGAATGTGTGTGTGATTCCTTCCAGGGTGTATACCCGAGGGAAGATCGGATATAGCGGTAGACGATGAATGAATCAATATATATAATATATATATATATATATATATATATATATATATATATATATATATATATATATATATATTAAAATTCCCTAATACAGATCATTGAAAAGTCTTAACTGAAAATACTTGCAATCCGCTCGCAGCAAAGGAAATATATTTAAAGCGTAGGATCGTTCTGTGGCTCTTATCCAGAATTAAAAGTCAGTAGAAAAATGCACTGTATTTTTCTTTCGCTCTTTGCCACCACTACCTCACCTTACCTCGCTGAACTCTTTATTACTGTCAGTAGTATGGTTTTAGCAACTGGTCAATGGCTAGAAAAAAGAAAAAAAAAACCTAACAGAGGAAAAGAGTTACACAGTGCTTCATCAGGGGCTTCATCATCTTCCGCCTCCTCTTCTCGACTGAGTGGAGAAGAAGCAACACCACACACCTGTTCAGACTGTTATAATCACAAGCATGTCTGGATTGATCCTGATAATACAGCTGAGTAGGATTTGCTGGAGAAATTGATTGGAGCGTGATTGCATGACGCTGAGTTGTGTCGCTGCGCTACATCAGACAGAATTAGTGTTTGCGTACGTGCGTGTGTGTGTGTGCATAAATGGGTTCTAGTAATTAACAAAATAATTTTTTTGAACTATTTTAAGGGTGTGTCTGTGTGTGGTGTTGTGTGTGTGTGTGTGTGTAACTTGTTTGGAGAGACTCTGCAATGAAAGAAATAGTGTGTGTGCATTTTATGTCTATAGTATGTTGTACATTTGTGCGTTCAGTTAGATTCATCAGACAGCCTTGTGTCTTGTAAGTCACAGTGTGGCAGAGTATCTCTCAACTTGTTTGGAGAGATCTTTGTGCTGCATAAATGGGTTCTAGTAATTAACAAAATAACTGTTTACTATTTTAATACATAGGCATTTTATGTCAATATATGTTTTTATGTTTATGTTTACATGTTTTTGTTCTGTCTTCTGTAAGAAGATTTAAGGCTTCTCAGTTAGATTTTTTTGAAGTGCACTCTCAAGAAAAGAACATGGCTGCTATTATCTATGGGTGAGTCTTGTGTGGAGGTGTGGAGCAGTGTGGAGTGGGCAGTTTGTGTGTGTGTGACCTGTATTGCCTCTAAAGCGTGTGTGTGTGTGTGTGTGTGTGTGTTGTGACTTTCATTGTTAACATTTATGAATTTTTATGTATTAATGTCAGATTGTATTTCTGTATTGGCTATACATTCATTGACCAAAGGGTACCAACATTTTGTCCACAAAGGGTACTGTATATAATGCTACCTGGCTAAGAACTACAGTACGGTACAGTACAGTACAGTACACTACTGCTATATCCAATATTCCCTCGGGTCACGGGGAGCCTGTGCCTATCTCAGGCGTCTATGGGCATTAAGGCAGGATACACCCTGGATGGAATGCCAAACCATCGCAGGGCACACACACACACACACGCATTTATACACTAGGGACAATTTTCCAAGGTGCCAATCAACCCACCGTGCATGTTTTTGGACCGGGAGGAAACCGGAGAACCCGGAGAAAAAAAAAAACCCCTGAGGCACGGGGGGGAGAAGAACATGCAAACTCCACACACACACATGGCCGAGACGGGAATCGAACCCGGACCCTGGCGGTGTGAGGCGAACATGCTAACCACTAAGCCACCGTGCCCCCTTCCAGAGACATAATTTGGGCAAATATCTTCCGTTCTTTTTTATTTCTTTCTTTTTTTTTTTTTAAATACGATAGTGTGAATTTTACGACCGCCCCTTCCTAGAAGTGCACACTTGTACCGGTTGCATTACATATTTCCTACGAGAGCTAAAGCTGTTTTCCCTGAAGATTGAAGCTTATTAGAACGCCAATTGGGGACTAATTGTGGAACGTAATGTTCGAAAAGGTCACATGAATCTTTGAAACGTTTGTCCGTTTAGTGTGTGCATATTAAGCAATTATCTGTGTATCTTGATGTGGTGCCTTCTCTCAGACCCAGGTGTATCATTATCCCCACGCTAAAGTTGATTTAGCTTTTATTTAATTTCAGTATAAATTATTTAGTGCGGTCTCATAGAAAAAATGGATGGCAAACCGATTTCTTTATATCCTATTAAAAATTCTTAGGAAAAAAAAAAATAATAATCCGACATTAAATGCAATTGAACTTGAATATGCACTAATTGTACACTTAACGTGTATATTATATGACATTATACTGTATAGTGTTTTTCGGGGTGAAATGCTGAGAATCTGATTTGCAGCCTTCGTTGCTTTTTTTTTTTTATTCTTCGTCTTCTTTTTTTTTTTGTCCGACACAAATGCATTTCTATGAAATAAGAGCCTTTTGAGCCTAAGAGCTTTTTGACAGCTCTATGGTTGACCATTTCTCCCAAGACGGATTTAATTAGACACGAATGCGACGCCCTGCAAACACATGACGTGGCCATTTCAAGTCCCTTTTTTTTGTGTGTGTCGCGCCAATTAGCATACATTAAATGTACATCTTTTTTGCTGAGGTAGCTGTGGAACGACTCGAAGTGGTGGAGTGCGTGACTTTAAACTCCGATGAATGAATGTGTCTGGGATAAAAAGGGAACTCGTCCCTGGACCTCCGTGCAACTAATGCAACCAGTGTAAATGAATTCCCACAACTAGTGGAAAATATTTCCCAATGGAGAGTGGAATATTATAATAGGAAAAGGGGAAGAAGCCTATAATTGGATGTCCAAAAAAGCACACGTGGCGCAGGATTTGTTAATGAGGATCAGAAGCTCAGATTTGAATCCAATTCCAACCTCGGTTGCCAAAACACACTCCCTATGCAGCCAAATATTGGATTCTTTAGATTGGATTCACCACCCACCCCATCCCCGAACGCCCTCAGACCTTGGTGTGCCAAGGGGTTTCTCCAATGGAGCAGATCATAATCCAAGTCGCGAAACATTTGCTGAATATTCCAATAAGGATTCCGGATGCACAGATCACTGCTGTACCCCGCTGTCAGTTGTTTTCATGTTGCATCACCCGCAAAAAGGCTTTTATTACTGGCAAGAGCGCTGTGGTCGGAGACACTGTACTTTAATATAATCCAATTAGCCACCATAAATTCACCTAAAATCATTCCTAATGAAATACGCCGCCTAATCCAATTGATCTTGTTGAATCCCGAATTAGTCGGACTAAATAAATCCAGATAAATGCAATTACGTGTAATAAGGAACTGTAAAAGCAGCTGCGAGTTGATAAATGACCTTGCGGAAGGCAAAAAGAAAGAAAAAAGAAAGAGCACGTGCGTGTTTACAAAGCCAGTGATTTCCAGCCTGATTTCAATAATCGACTCGGCGGGAAAAGCCGGCGCACGAGTTTGCTGATAAGCAAGAAGAATAGGTTTGGAGTGTTCGAATCACAAAAAGTCTATCGATCCCCGATTTGAATAATGCACAGTGGCAGACCTTGGCTATAGGCTAATATATGGATAGAATCTGACCTCGCTGGTGTAACCCGTCCCAACCCCCCCCCCACACCTCACATTTAAAACCTCGAGTCGCTAAGATTTACGTGGCTCCTTTTAGACCATAAAAAAGAGGTCAAGTGTTTTATCGTTTTTATTTATGTATTTATTTATTTATTTATTTATTTCTCGCCGGGACGCGTCTCATCAAATGGAACCCCTCATTACCCCGCCGCCTTCACGGGAAGGAAGCCTCGGGGTCCCTTTCGCCGCAAGGGGCTCGGGCGCTCGCTGGCTGCGTCGCTTTCCTTGCTCAGCACTTCCACCATATATCACCGCTCAGTCGTTTAATCATTCCGCTACCGTGTTATGTTTTGCATCTCGGGTCAGAAAGTGCTTTCGCTTCGTTTTAGTGCTGCAGGCGAGCAGTTACTGCAGTGTGTCCTCTGAGTATAATGAATGGAGAACACGCTTGGTATTATGTATATGCAGGCAGATTAATGAGCTAAAACGTCACTTAATATTACATTGACCTATAACCGCGCAGTATGTGCGCCGCCATATCAAGTTCATGCTTGCTTTTAGTGCGGTGTACGGCGAGGGAGGACAAAAAGAGCACGCATTGCAATTTAACTGTGCAATTGGGTTTACTTTATTCCCACAAATGATGCAAGAATTCTGGGTTAACTATAACGTATGATTTCTATTTAGAATATAAATCTCATGCGCGCTACATGAATACTAGACCAAAAGGTTTTTTTTTTTTTTTTTTTTTGTTGTTTTTTTGTTTGTTTGTTTGTTTTTTACTGTTATAATAACCTCCACCTCTCCTGCGATGTTTTACATGATTTTGGATTTGTGCTCATTCAGACAGAAGGGTTTGGTCATTCCAAACAGTGTTAAGCAGAGATGCTTTCTTACCGTACTTTTACTCATTACTAGCATTTCCTAGGATAGATTACAAAACAAGAGGGCGCGTTTCCATTACACGTTTGCGCAAAACTTTAGCGATATTTTCAATACGCTAATAAGTCCTTCAAAAAATGGAGACAGATATCGGCAGTCTTACTTATATCGCAGCCAACGGCGTTTTTATTTGTAATGGGAGACGTAGGCGCGTTATACAAGCATTAATGGCGAGGCAACCCCGCTATACTTGGGAGCGGCCACGTATGCGCTTGTTCTGGGACGCAATAGTGTGCAATTTCACGGAGGAGAATTTCCGGATGAACACGTCCACTTTTTTTGAGCTGTGCAGTGCAATAGAACCTCTTATAGCACCTGCAGAATCACGCCCAATATCATGTGTATCATGTGACCTAAAAATGCAAAAAAAAGACGTTTCCATTACAGCTTTGCGAATTGTTCCTTTTCCGCATCGTCTAAAAAAAACCTCGTGCGAGCGCAAGATCTTCTTTTTTGCGATACGTGCGTGTTTTTGCGAGGCATATTTTGAATTCGCTATTTACATTTACGCATTATAATGCACCAGCACCACTGAATGCTTCTGTCATGATCGATTTAATAATACATTATAGAGATCACCATCTGTTTTTTGGGTTTTTTTTTCTATCCAGCGGCGCTTGTAGGTGATTTCCTATCGCGGTAGGCAAAAAATGCCACCGTCGCAGCCCTAAATTATACTTCTACTAGAGATATTTAAGACAGTCCCAACCATGCAAACCATATCTTTATGTAACTGTCTTCATCTTTTGGGTCCCAGTTTGGAGAACACCTACATGTGGCGGGAAAAGTCCCAGCGCTTTATATATATATAGTATATATGTTTAAATATCTAGATAGAATATAGACGAGAGATATAGATATAGGTATAGAGGGAGCTATATATAGAGATATATATTATATATATATATATATATATATATATATATATATATATATATATATATATATATATATATATATATATATATATGAGAGTATAACGACCTTTGTAGTGCATCAGAATGGAAAGTGACATGACCGGGCACGTGAGGAGAATCGGTTGAACGCCGCGTAGTCAGTTTACACGAAGGACCTTCGCTCGTACCTTTGGTCCTCAAACGGCCAGGTTATTAGCTTAGAGTGCTGATTAACATGCTAATAAGAGGATACAAACAAAAGCATTCCACTGGTATGAACTTTCTGAACAGCATAAGACAGCATAAAAAATCCAGCTCATGACGGGTTTAATAATAAGCCGATCACTCGACGGCTCGGGTGTGTTTGTAGTCGGGAAACCTTGAAACTCTGCAGGTCAGTGGTTCGAAAGGCCAGAAATTGTAGTAACCATGCTCGAGTACATTGTACTGAGGTTATAGACCGGGGGGGGCAAAAAACACAAACATCTACAGCCAGTCAAGTGTAAAAACACCTTCATCCACAAATTAGAATCTAAAATCCATGAGCGCTTGTAAACCCGATATTTTCAGCAGCCGAATGTTTTCACCTGCCTAATTCCTCAAGGGAATTTTTCCGTCGTCTGTTACCACCTCAAAGCCGGTGCCTATAATTGTGTTTTTTTTTTTGTTTTTTTGTTTTTTGTTTTTCTTCCCTCTCTCCCTCCTTTTTTTCCGACGGATGGATTACAAAATGAGCTTTCCTCAACTCGTTCTGCCGCTTTTGTTTTCGTCGCAGGTGCCGTTCGCTATCTGCGCATAGCCTTTACCGGGAACATTAAGCATTCTAAGTGGAGTTCTGTTTACTGACAAGAACTCGCGACTCTCGGCTGCACGGCTGAAAGGTGCTCAGTAGTGACAATTATTCGGCTCGCTGTGACAGAACGCAGAGATAACGAAGATGAAGCGAGAAAAGTAACCTTCAGTGAGACGATTAAAATGCAAAAAGGAAACTCCCTCGCGCGCCGAGAATCTGTCAGATTGCTAACTAATTGTTTGCCTTTGTTTTCTTACATCACGTTTGGACAAAATAAATACATCAACGCGTCGGCGTACAATAAATACGAAACGCCGAGTCAAAACGCCGGTTTACGCGACATTTTCGTCGGTTTGCTTGTTTTCCCCCAAAGAGTGGCCGCTAGTCCAAAGTGGAAATGGTTTGTATGTTTAACCATTAAATACAATTTTTTTACAAAAAAAAAAAAAGGTGATGTTTGATTTGCACGCGAGAGCGCGAGGACGTGTCCGGAAAGAAGTTTATAGTTTGGACAACTTTTTCATGTCTGGAGGAGACTTTAATCTTCAGATTCACTGTATAAACAGTGAGAAGCTTTCAACTCCCTTATTCAAAGAGAAATCTTCTTCTCCTACTCTCTCTTCTTCTTTCTCGTTCTCCGTCTTCCTCCTCCTCCTCCTCCTCCTCCTCCCTTCCTTCTGCTACTCTTCTCTCTGCTTCTTCATCCGCCGGCATCTTTTTCTTCTCCTTATCGCTTTTCTTTTCCCGCTCTCCTTTCAGTCTTTTCCTGATTCTCACCTTTCTTTCTCGACGTGCCTTTCTTTCTACTCCTTGTCTCCTCCCTTCTTTTTCTTCTTTTCATTTTATGCATTCCTCTGATTCGTCTTCTTCTTTTTATTTATTTATTTTGTATTATCATCATTATTATCATCATCTGTTTTCTCGTCTCATTCTGCCTTTGTCTCTTTATCTTCTTCTTCCTGCTGCTTGTTATGGTTATTTTGCTTCTTTCTCCTTCTCAGTCTCCTCCTTATTCCTCTGCTGTTTCTCCTACATTTACATTTGCATTTGCAGTATTTAGCAGACACCCTTATCAAGGGCGACTTACCACTGAGCAATTGAGGGTTAAGGGCCTTGCTCAAGAGCCCACTAATGGCAGCTTGGTGGTGGTGGTGGGGTTTGAACCCGTGATCTTCCGGTCCAGAGTCCAACACCTTAACCACTGGGCTACACACCACCACTCCTACTATTATTATTATTATTATTATTATTACTAGTAGTAATAATTTTGATTTAACATATAACACAAAAATAGCGAAAATACTGTAAACAAAACCAGAGCGTCAAGCAACAAACAAGCATCACATATATAACCTGAGCAAGACACTACCGAGCGAGAAAAACCCATGGAAGACAAACGTGAGACGAAGAGTGTAGTGCGAGGTGACACTTAAATCAACGTGTTAATCAGAGTGACAAGGAACAGCTGTGAGTGACAAGTGACATGGAAGTGGCTGCTGCGTGATGCAGTCTGGATCTTATTATCCTTCGTATCGCGTTTACGGCGTTTGACGTAGTAAGCATTGCATTTCCATACATTTAGAGACTTCCGAGTAATGTGACGGCCTTGCACAAGAGCACAGCATTGAGCACTCAATAAAGCTTCTTCATCGTCATCATTGAAGATCGCTTTTCTTTTCTAGACAATAGTAAACATACACAATTGTCAACAAATGTTTCTAGACACCTGGTCGTAAGAATTTGATGTGCTTTCGGAGCACCACATTTAATCCTCGGTTTAATTCCTGCACTCTGGGGAACATGGTGCACTAAATTTTGCTCGTTCGGACACATGGCGTGAGATGACGAGGCCTGGGGTGGCAGTCGGCGTTCACCTTCATCCCAAAGATGTTCAAAAGGGATGAGGTCACTATATTCCACTCCAAATCATAAAGTCGTTGTGCATAACTGGCATAAGATCTGGGTCGATATGTCATTTCTCAATTACTCACTGTATTACCTCCCCTATATACTGTTACACTGTTTACATATGCAAAGGATCATATATTCTACATATTGCATATACTTATCACTGCTCATTTACTCTCACTGTATTACCTCCCCCTTTTTTTACTGTTTATATATGCAAATTACCATATATTTCTTTATATTGTTCATTCATTCATCTTCTACCGCTATATTCGATCTTCCCTCGGGTCACGGGGAGTCTGTGCCTATCTCAGGCGTCTATGGGCATTAAGGCAGGATACACCCTGGATGGAATGCCAACCCATCGCAGGACACACACACATTCACACACACACATTCATACACTAGGGATAATTTTCCAAGGTGCCAATCAACCTTCCATGCATGTTTTTGGACCGGAGGAAACCCGGAGAGAAAAACCCCCTGAGGCACGGCGAGAACATGCAAACTCCACACACACATGGCCGAGACGGGAATCGAACCCAGACCCTGGCGGTGTGAGGCGAACGTGTTAACCACTAAGACACCGTGCCCCCTTTATATTATATATATCCCAATTCTACGTTGTACATTACACCATGAAATGCACTACTGGTTGAATGCTGGACTGTATTTCGTTGCCTTTGCACTCACATGCACAGTAACAATAAAGTTAGTCTAATTTAATATATCAAATATGTCAGTAAATGGGCGGTGTGTGTAATAGAAGGATCCAACTTTATTAATAAACAGAAAAGTTACCTGAGAGCAGAATCACATCACCATGACCGGGAAACCGAAGACAATGATCCAGCGCCAGAATTAGGACGACAAAGCCCTTAAATACCGGGCGGCGCGGGAAGCGGCATAACATGGACACCAACCTGGAAGTGCACTCCGTGAGATTTTATTACACAAAATTCTAATTTCGTTTTTGGATACAGTGGGGAAAATGCCTCTGATATTTGTACCTGTTTGTAGCGGGTGTTTTGGGGTTTGCCGCTGTCATGTTTATCCCACAGCTCCACACACACCTCCCCATTCAACACCGTGGCTGTGTTTGAGGTGCTGGAATAAATTAGTCTGCTTTACAGCGGGGCTTTGGCTTGTTGAACGCCTGAAGTTACAAACACAAAGCATTTCCATACGAACGATGAAACCACGCCCATCTTGGAAAGAGCTCTTTGGATTGGTCAGAGTAATGCGGGGCGGGAGGTGGAGAACTACGGAAGCCCGCTGTGCCAAACCGAGGTGAAATCATGAAATCTTTTTTTAAACATCTGCATAAATAACCACCCAGATCTAATTGGCATGCCGGGACACATACAAAACGTACCACATGCGTCAGGTGTCCCAGTTTTTTTGTCCATATAGTGTCGGCAAAAAAAAAAATAGTTGATTTTTGTTTAGATTTATTGCATTTTGTAGACGTCCTTATCCGGAGTGACTTACAAATGAGCAATCAGAGGTTAAGGGCCTTGTACAAGGGCCCACTAGTAGTATTATCAGCATGTATTTTTTTCCTCTCATTCTGCCTTTTTCTCTTCATCCTCTTCTTCTACTACTTGTTATTATTTTCCTTCTTCCGCTTTTTCTTCTTCTCCTTCTTATTCCTTATTATTATTAGTAGTAGTAATAGTAATAGTAGTAGTAGTAGTAGTAGTAGAGTGGATGGTTGTGCAGATACACATTATTTAAAGTATTATCACATATTTAAGTGCAAACTCAAAAATAGCTGATATATTGTAAGCATAGCCAGAAACACCAAGCAACAACAAATCATATATATATATATATATATATATATATATATATATATATATTGTGTGTGTGTGTGTGTGTGAAAGCATTAAAGAAGAACTTTTGCCCATACTTATAGATTGTGTGGTGATGTAAGAACATATTCTCCTGCGTTCTACACTAAGTTTCAAGGACAGGTAATCCAGGACCTTGTTTCTATACCATGTTTGGAGTCTACAGTACTTTCTATCAGTCAGTATCAATGATCTTGGCTTTACATTTTCCCGGGCTTTGTGTTTTCCCCGGTAAAAAGGCAGGCTGCACATTTTCCCTTATTTCTCAAGATATATCCTACACTATCAGAATCCTCCCGAGCGTTGTGTTTCTTCCATATTCACCAGTGAAACTAATGAAAACTGTTTTGTGTGGTCATCTAGGTCCCTTTCACATAACACAAGGTCATGAGGAAAAAAAGAAAAAGGAAAAAAAAAAAACACATTAGTGTGTCAAAAATGCATTCAAATCCAATATGACACCAATCTAGAGCTTTAGGCGAGAATCATTATTGGATCGATGCATCATGGGAAGTGATGGATTGTCATAGGGGATTTAATAGGGGATTTTTTTTCTAAAAGAGAAAAAAAAGAAAATTATATATATATATATATATATATATATATATATATATATATATATATAGTTTTGTTTTCAGTTCCTGTCAGGGTCAGCGGTTACAGTCTAGGGTCTCTGTGGTGCTCCTTCATTCCTGTATCCAGACTCTGTGCAAGCGCTCATTATTAGGATCGATCTGTTTGTCCAGGCCGTACGATTTAATGCTGAACCATTGCGATTTCTTTCCTGTCCTCTGCTGATGAAGTTTTTTTTTTCTTTTTGCTTTCGTTTTTTCCATGAGCGCTTGCACCAGGTATTTGTTATTAGACTTTGTTAGACAGCGCTATACCGCGTTGACGTCGAGGCTCCTGCTGATATCATAGCTGGCTCCGAAACAAAACCCATTACAGCGCTACAGAAACGGAGCTCGCGCAATTTACCGATTTAATCCGTTCGAGCCAGGAATCATTTTGACACTGGAAGCACTTGATGCTGCCAGTCTCTAGCAAATAAGTGAGAGTTATGAGTGGCCTTTTGTGGGGTGGATGGGAGAGAGGGTGGGGTTTAGTAGAAGAGGGAAATGGATTAAGCGATCCATCAAAGCGGGAGAGGAGGGGGAAAAAAAAAAGAAAAGAAAAGCCGTGCGAAAAAAATGCATCTCATACGTCTTAAGCAGCCGAAGGAACGGAATTTGAATGTCCCCGAGTAGAATATTGACAGAACGAGATAATGGTACATTGATCCTCATCTCCGGGCTTTGTGATATAGTTGAATTCGTTCTGTTGTCCCGAATTAAAAATGATCGCCGCTGGTTTGCTTTCGATATAAAAGGAGCTCATGGCGTGCTTTAAAAAAAATACAAAATAAAAAAAACAACATTCCGGCCCCTGTGGCTAAGTCGGAAAACGTTTTAATACAAAGGCCTCGATGGCGTGTGTGTGTGTGTGTCTGGCTAACAAAGCGGCGTTCTTTGTTTTTATACTTTCTTTGTTTTTGTTTAGCAGGGTTTTTTTGTTTTTTTTGCCCACTCCAAGATGATGTTGTAAATGAATATTGATAATTTGTCAGAGAGATGCACCTCATAAGTGCTGCTTGGCTGGGTGGGAGTCATTATGCACTTTGTATTTGCATTCGGCGAGGGCCAATTACCTGTTCCCACGTGCTCCGCGAGCGGGCGTATTAATAAAGTCCCGCTCTCCGATTCCATCTATCGCGCGGCGTCAGAAGCGGGGCACCGTTGCAACCCGGCATGCTGTGATTTATAACAACAGTTTTGGAGGTGTACACGAGGCGCACACACACCGATCCATCACCAAGTTCCCTGCCAGGCGTTCTCTCTCTCTCTCTCGTTCTCTCTCTCTCTCTCTCTCTCTCTCTCTCTCTCGCTCGCGTACACCAATGCGGCCGTGTACTCCAGTCCTGCCTGGATTAGGGCCTGGATTAGCACAGATTAGATGGGATCTCTCTGAAAAAAAACAAGGATGGGGGGGTGGTGATGGAACAGCCATACTGTGCAAACAAAGGCAGGTTTCGTCGCGGCTGTCGTCTTTGTTTTCGCACAGCGCTGTTTTGCTGTCGACAATTTCCCCGGTCTGGCTCTGTGATTCGTCATAGTCGTGTTTTTTTTGTTTTCCCAATAACACCCATCCACCCCCCACCCCTCCCAGTCCTTTATGTCGTCAGCAATCCAAAACCAAAGGCATGACCACGTGCTCGCCATCAACTGCAAATAATTAAATAATTTACTTTTTTTTTTTTGGGTGGGTGGTTACAAAACACAGCGGTGAAAATGCAGCAAATTTTCCAGACGCCATGAAAAGGAATGTTAATGCGACTAGATAAATGAGAATTTGTTTGTTGCCATGGCAACACCTCGGGTCATAAGCCAGCGAGAAGATGAGGCTGGGGCTGAAGCTGTGAAGGTGATTAGTCTTTTGTGTCTGTCATACTTAATTTAGTATCACACACACACACATGCATGCACACACACAGACACAGACACACACACACACACACACACACATATATATATATATATATATATACTGCACCTTCTATCAGGCGTTGGAAACTAGCGGAAATGAAAGATGAGAGACTATTTTGGAGAAGATTAAATATACAGTGGTATATTTAGCGCAAAGAAGCGTTGTCAAGTTTCTATACAGATTGTGGAGTATTGATTGTATGTTCAAGCCGTGCGTTTGCCCGCGTGTCATCCCTACTGTGCGCTAAGATGAAGGACCTGCTGTGTATCGTGCTGCAGCTTGTTAACTTAGAAGAAGCTTCCAAGAAGCCTCCAGTCAAGTCCGGTTTTCCGAACACACTTAAAACACTTCAGTCAATTATTTCCCAGATTTTTTTTTCCTTTCCTGCTATGATTGCATTTACAACAAATGGTCTGCTCTGCACCAAACACACCCACACACACACACACACACACACACACACACACACACACACAGTATCTCAAACAAGTTTGTTTAAGCCCCGCCCACTCTATGTTAAACCCATCCTACTCCTCAGTCCCCATGTGATACTCTGAAAAGCTAGACTCCTGATAGCAATATGTCCTTATAGACACCTTTAAAGCCTTCTAACGAATGCAGAACTACTTGAAATTATGTTTATTTCTTATTGTTTCTTAATCTTTTTTTTGTTTTGTCGTGATGTTTAGAATTCAGACTAATTTTTACAGTGTTCTCTTGATTTAACGAGAACCTGAAAAGCGCCGGATTCTGTCGCCGGGTTCGCTGAAGGTCATTCTCTGAAGAGTGAATGAGCATTATTAATAAAATGGACTCGTGCAGAGGCTCGATTCTTGTTTTTTTCGCGGTGTGGCAGAGATTCGGAATCTATTTTTGAATACTTCTTTTTACGTGTAGTATCTTGCTTTAATAGTCTGCCAAAAGCAGCATGCATTCATACACACACTAACACACACACACACACACACACGCTCGCGCTGGTGTTGGAAGAGACATGTCCATTGGGCTGTGGCTAACATGACATTCTCAGCAGCCAGTTCTCCCACAGAGCCCGAGGACCAAGAGTGAAAGCACATGTGAAGACCTGTCCTCCCTGTCCATGCTCCCTCACATACATGCTTGAGCTCTTTCAGTGGCACCTGGTTGATAGGAGCCACCCTGGCAGCCATGCTTGCAGGCCCCTGGAGGAGACGAGGAGGTTTTCTTGCATACTCAAAAAAAAAAAGCTAAGGCTGTGTGCTGCTTCTTTCTCTCTCTCTCTCTCTCTCTCTCTCTCTCTCTCTCTCTCTCTCTCTCTCTCTCAGTAATTCAGCTGTTGTAATGGAGCTCGGGGGAAAATCCTACAGTCTGCCCATCCACTACCAAACCCACTAAGACATTTGCTGAAACATCTCCCATATTAGATCTCCACCTGGATGCTGCGGTATCAGGATGCTTAACTGCTCCCACTCGTGCCACATGTAAGCCAAAAGATCCAAGGCTACTGGCAAGACTTTCAGCAAAGTGCAGGAAAGTGTTTAAGAACTTTCGAAACAGTTTTGCAGTAAATAAATAACCATTTGTAAACACATCGATTTTTATATAATAAGGTAAAATAGAGAGGGAGGACGATTTTGCATTCAGGAGCTCATTTTACGAAAACCTAATTCCTAATGTGAAAGGGCAGTGAAGGCTGAACAGTTAAGGCTATGGGTTACTGATCGTAAGGTCACTGGTTCAAGCCACAAAAGTGCCAACCTGCCAGTGCTGGGCTCTTGAGCAAGGCCCTTAACCCCTCTCTGCACCAGGGGCAGTGTATCATGGCTGACCCTGCACTTTGACCCCGAGCTTCTTATTCCTGGGACATTTGAAGAAAAGAATTTCAGTGTGCTGGAATGTATATGACAAATAAAGTCTACAGAAAGTCACTAGCCAAGAGCAAATATTACCATCAAACAGCAAAATGAATATCGGCCTTTATTTATACAGTGGGACTACATAATACGGCATCAGCGTGAACCCACTGAACCTTCATTTGTGCTGTATGCCTGTGCATATTTACATAATCTTAGGAAGTTAGGAGGTAAAGCATGTATAAAATAGCAGGAACGATATTTTATTTATTTATTTATTGTCAAAAATGGCTTTCCCAGAGAAAACAAACCCTGGTACACTTTTTTCCTCATGTATTTCCATGTCTAAAAACTTTGTAAAACTTCATTCAAACCTTCATTACCTCGTATACCACTGTTAGAATGAAATTTCATTTAGTCGTCATGATTAGGCTGCCGGTTAACATCGACATTGCATTTGATTTTTGTCCTTGTGAGGCAGCGAGGGGAAAAAAAATCGCCCTGCATGGCGGAATATCCATTTCTAGCTGTCCTCAAACACTTATTGCCAGGCAACTAGCATTCATTGCTTCCAGGAGGGACATCTAGTTATATGGTTGGTTATCATACACTTTCCATCTCCAAGATAGTATGCAAGGAGGAGTTGCATCATCGTTCGGGGGAGGGGGGGGGTTGGGTGGCTCGCTGTGAACCATTCATTCATTGTCCCAAATGATAGTGTACAGAGTGTGTCAGGCCTCAGCAGCCCTCTCTCTTCAGGAGCCGGTCTTTCATTGAGTGCATGCAGAAATATGATGAGGCACTTGTGTGTTGTAGGGCTGACAGTTGGTATGCTGGGAAGGGCACCATCATTGGCAAAGTCAACACTCGGAGGGTGATATTGCAGCTGTTCTGCCGTTGCCTGTCCTTATAAATATGTGCCTTTGGACTTTTTTGTTTTTTAATCAGCTGGCAATTCAAAGGTGTTATAGTTGTTAGGTGACAGGATTGCTGATATAAATAATTGTTGAAAGGACTTTTTACCCAGGTGTACTTTGCGAATCATAACTGCAATTATAGAAAGGCTTTCCTTTTGTCTAAGACAATGAATGTAGTAGAGAGTTTTGGCTTTTGCAGGAGATTCATCTTCACACCCCGAAAGAAGAGTGTAAAAAAGTGTTTGGAACAAGTGTAAAAGGGTATTAACACCTTTGCGAGAAAAGATTTATTATATGATTATTTTAATGAAGCGAACAAGAACAAGCTCATTGTGTGTGTGTGTCTTGGATATTGAGAAAAAGTGTCATTTAAATAAACAAAAGTCATTTAAATATGCAAGCAAATGTATGCTGGGAAGGTATGCCGGGAGTAATTTCGCTTATGGTATGCTATAAATAATATGTGTCATATGATAGTTATATGGATCAAGGTATACTAATAATAACACTGTGTCTGGTGTGTTACTGTCGTTATAATTTAGCGTATATGTTAAGAATAGCATATGCTAGTTATAGTTTAGTCTAGGAATACCAAAGTGAATGCTATGCTAGGTATAGATTTGATTATTGTATGCTAACAATAGCAGCGTGTATAGTATGCTATAGTTTAAAGTATGACATGCTGGGAATATCACAGTGTATGTTATGCTAGGGGGGCACCGTGGCGTAGTGGTTAGCACGTTCGCCTCACACCACCAGGATCCGGGTTCGATTCCCGTCTCGGCCATGTGTGTGTGGAGTTTGCATGTTCTCCCCGTGCCTCAGGGTTTTTTCATGGGTTTTCTTTTTTCTCCGGGTTCTCCGGTTTCCCCCGGTCCAAAAACATACACGGTAGGTTGATTGGCCCCTTGGAAAATTGTCCCTAGTGTATGAATGTGTGTGAGTGTGTGTGAGTGTGAGTGTGTGTGTGTGTGTGTGTCCTGCGATGGGTTGGCATTCCATCCAGGGTGTATCCTGCCTTAATGCCCATAGACGCCTGAGATAGGCACAGGCTCCCCGTGACCCGAGGGAAGATCGGATAAAGCGGTAGAAGATGAATGAATGAATGAATGAATGTTATGCTAGGTATAGATTTGATTAGTGTATGCTAACAATATCAGCCTGTATAGTATGCTAGTTATAGTTTAAAGTATGACATGTTGGGAATACCACAGTGTTTGTTATTAGGTAAGTTTTGAGTATCGTTTTTTAAGAATTACAGTTTGTATAGTATGCTAGTTATAGTTTAGAATATGGTATGCTAGGTGTACCACAGTGTTTGTTATGCTAGGTATAGTTCTGAGTATTGTATGCTAAGAATAGCAGTGTGTTATGGTATGCTAGCTATAGTATATTATTACACGTAACATTTCTTTGATTCTCTTTCCTCCTCTTCTCTTCTGCACCATCGCACATTTCACACCCGAAGTGACCGAAACTACTACACCTAGCAGTAACAAATGAATAGAAATCCTAGTTAGCGTGCTGTTCAGCGTACTACATAGATATTCTTCTGTCTTTCTTTTGTCTTAGATCCTTTATTTTAACCGGAAATACGCCATGACTATGCATCTTCCCTAAAATCAAACACAGACCCTGGCTCACGCAATTACAATCTCCTTGTTGATATGTTTTAATTGTCTGTTTGGGTGCGATGGCATATTTATTCATTTATTTCTTTTCGATTGTAATTGAGTTCACATTAACATATAACGGAAACAATTAGTCGACTAAGGAGCAGCGTTATTGTAATTCAACAGTTTTGCATGAAGGAGTGCTGGAAGGCTTGGATTGTATACAGTAGAGAAAAAAAACACACACACACACACACACACACACACACACACACACTCACATAAACACACACAGCAGTAAAACTAGCGTTCCAATCAGTTGACTAATTGGTGTTGCAATATTAGTTCGTAAAAAAAAATCTAGTTTTTACCATTTATCATTCAACTTTTTGTTTCTTCTATTCATCTTTAAGCGCTGAATTTATACAGGCTGGGACAGATTGTCCGGTGTCAGCGTTTTATCAATTTATTTATTTTTTTAACATAAACTTTAATTTGCTCAAGCTTCAGTCCTAAGCCTCTTAACCTAGCTCAATTTTTTTGCCTCACAAATTTCTTCAGGTTGTCTTTCTTGTATGACATATTCAGCTTGTTAATCACCACAAAGTCCTGCTCTCACGTTTTTCGCACAGTTTGTGGGGAATGAAGTGCCAACAAGGTGTGTGTGTGTGTGTGTGTGTGTGTGTGTGTGTGTGTGTGTGTGTGTGTGTGTGTGTGTGTGTGTGTGTGTGTGTATTCGAATGCAGCCTTCGGGCCACTTAAACCACTCAGCCCGTCCCCAGAGGCATGCTGGCGTAGTTAGCATTGCACATGAGCCTCCAGCTTCCCCTTGTTTTCTCGTGCACTCTCTCTCTCTCTCTCTCTCTCTCTCTCTCTCTCTTTCTTTCTCTCCATCTTGCCATCACCCAGGCCTATTTTTTCACACAGTACCCCACAGAGTCAGTAATTGTGCCGGACATTATGATAGGGAGGACAGGCAAATTTTTTTCCAACAATGTGCTGCTCTTTCCGCCTCACCTCTGTCGGCTAGTTTTGACATTAGCGCTCTGTTACTGCAGGATGTTAAATGAGTCCTCTGCTTCTCATCTGATTACTGTACACACAACCTACATGCTGAGGGTTTTTCACCGTTAGTAAAGAGGCTTTACGGGTCTTGTTAGATTCAAATAACTCATTTGCTGATTCTCCTTAAATCAGATTTGCACTTAATCCTAGTAAAGGATGGGCTGCCGAGGAGCCGCTCCTGCTGATTCATCACTAAAGCTCATGAAGCCCACAGTACACTTCAATATTTATTTAAAGGTAAAAAAAGAGACAGAAAGAAATATATGCGTATTTATTTACTATTACATTAGCCTTAATTAGCGTTGGGTGGGATGACAAGTTGCTTTACTGGAACTAGGATGCTTGTTGTGCTAATCAGTTTCTATGTAAGCATGTGCAAATAAAGAAAACATGTCATATAGCATTTATACAATGAAAAGAACTCTCATAAAGTGCTAATTACAGTCTGTAGCCTGCTTTATTTAGCTTTTAGCTGGAGATTTTTGCGCTAGTCTTGCTAACAACAAAGGGAAACATTAGCTTCATTGTTTGATTTACTAATTTCAGAAAACTCAAAGGACGTTTTATTTGGACAAAAACTGTTGTAATATGTCTTTGCATTGATGCTAACAGTGTGCCGTTTACAGTAATTCAATGGCTATTAGATTTAGCATCGGTGCAAATCAAAGATGCAAAAGGCCACAGAACTAGATCTGACAAACTTGATAAGAAGTGTGACAGTTATGCAAGCACTTTTTTTTTTCATGTTAGCCCACTTCTATCTCTTCGACTTCCTCCTACGTGTCATACTTTTGCTCATCGAGCTCCTATAGGCATCGATCTAAAGCGCTCCAACTTTTATGATTTGTAGGCCAAAACTCATCAATTTGATTTAAAGCCTCAGGGGGGAAAATATTAAAGTGCTGATTTTCATCCTAATGACCTCCTTCTTTACCCCTATTCTTATCTCTTTCCCTCATTTCACTTCTTCAAACCTTCTTCATCCAGTATTAAACTTGATATGTAGGCTGGAATAACTTTCGAAATAGATGGCTATTTGTGTCAGTACATACTCCCCCTCTATGCTTTTTTTTTTTTACTTCATAAAATCCATATTTAGCTAGCATTCTCATGCCAACGTCTTATTTTAAACTTCCTCTTTTTTTTTTTTTTTTTTTTTTTTTTTTATGTTCTGGGCCTGACACGTTCTGGCCTTTTTATGCCCCGCATGGGATAAAATACAGTACAGTTTTATTGCTGCACAAGTTCATAGGGCTTAGTTAAATAAGGAATAAAACTTAACAGGGAGTGCAACGATAGAAAACTAATCAATGACGGTGTTTTATAATGTGACCTGACTTGAGAGTTAAATTTACCGGTCTGAAGTTGATTATTTTCCAATAACAGCCTTTCCTAAAGTGTTTTATGGCTGTTATACTGTAGCTGTAATACTGTTGTCCTGTATAACGGATTGCCAATGATGTATGTATTTTCATTATATTCTGGTTAGTACCTGTTATTACTTACATTATGTAAAATTGATGAGTAGTTCTATTATTTCTTTTATTTGTGTTAGTATGAGTAACAACAACATTATGTTGAGAGTAAATGCAAAACATTGTTCATGATTTTCAAATTCTGGGACTGGATACTCCTAAAAACTACTCAATATAGTCATTGTTTGTTTCTAGTCTTCGTATATGCACTTAACATCTGCACTTAATGGTCTCTGTGAATGAACTCTTAGTATAGATTGTATCACCGTTCTATAAAAGAACTTCTGCCCACCTTCAGAATCGACTGGTAGTAGGTAGGTAGGTGAGGTAGCTATAGGAAAGGGAGGTTGTCGGTAAGGCCGCGCTTTGGCCAGGTACAGGGTTGCAGGGCTTGATTGAGATCACCCTCCTTTTTTTGACTGGCATGTGTCGACTCAGACATGAGAGCACTCTTCCTGAGGTCGACATAGCCACTCATATCAAGAGGCTGCTGTAAAGGCATGTTTCCTCGCCGCTTCTCGCACACGGACATGTCTCGTGTCAATCAGCGTCTCCCCCGCACACAGGCCGAGACTCCTGCAAAATGTATTTTTAGCCATCTTTTAGATGTCCTAAGGGCTTTGGACGTTGCCATTTCTGCCAAGCTGTGCAGCCTGGATTGTACAGCTGCTAAAAAAAAAAAAAAGAAGAGAGGCGGGGGTGGGAGGGGGTTTCAAGGAAAAAGGGAAACATTCAGCTACAGTACGTTGATTGTGCATCCACCACCCATGACTAATTGCAGAGTAGTGCTGGTCCAGCCAATTTACCCAGTGCAGACCAGCAAGGGTAAAATAAATAAATAAATAAATAAATAAATGGGAGATTTTACAGTAGCAGCTTATAGACTCGCTGATAAGTATGCTCATGCAGAGAAGTGGGAAGAGTTTTTCCTCGGTCCTTCCACACAGGCACCCGGACTCTGGAGGAAAAGATTGCGTTTTCACCTCGGAAACTCTTTCGCACGTGCCCCTTTTTTTTCCCTAAGAAGGAGGCCTTTTCATCATTTCATGGAAATGGAAGTAGAATTCGCTAACATGATGTGCACAGATCTGGCCTGTAGTATGAATAACACCGTATTCACAATCGTGAGATTATCTGTCGTGGTTAAATAGGCCTTGTTATGCCTACTTGAGTGATAAATAGCTAATCTGATTAAACTGTGCCACTGTTTTCTCAACAAGAAGCGGCCTATAAATGGATTTACAAGAAATGGCCAATGGGATTCCAGTCTAGTGGTTGTCTGAAGCGAGGCCTGGGAAACCCTCGGGAGCAAGCAAAGGGAGGAGGGTCTACGGGTTTATTGTGCATTAAGAAGTCTTATTGTTATTAGCCTGCGATTAAGCGAGCCTGTAAACAACGTCACCTTAGACCTACAGTGTAAAAATAAATGCTGTGGACTTTACAGTCATTCCATGGTGACGTTTATTGCAAGGAAAATGTTTATGATGTTTATTTAATATGACTGGAAGGACTCCGCATGCCGCTGGGGTTTAAGACTTTGACCTACAAAAATTAAAAATAATAAACTGCTATAAATTTGCTGTTGAAACTTGCACATTTACAGCAAACACCCCAATACATTTGGATAATTCAGGATGCAGCTATGCTAAAGGTTAAGGGTTTACCCAATCCTGACAGCTTGGCGGTCCATTGGACTTGCAGCGGATCAATGCGAGTTACTTGTTGTGGCTCAGTGGTTAGTATTCGAGTCACATTAAAAAATCCAAACCGCAGCACTACCAAATTGCCTTAATTAGGTCCTTGAGCAAGACCATTGAGCTCCACCGTGCCAACCAAATGAGCCAGCGTAATAGTCTGTTATATTATACAATGTAAGATATAATAGTTCTTTATTGTATGTTTGACAGCTGCAGAATCTACTTTTGACAGTAAAAAAAAATCCTTCCCATAATTGGGCAAATCATTTTCTTATACATTTAAATAATGTATTTTTGTGTACCAAGGACCACACTATGTATTTTTGTGTACCAAGGACCCTGGAGAACAGCTACAGGAGTCCTCAAGGTTTAGATGAAGAGATTCAAGAGATGGAGAGAGAACTTGTGCATTTGTGTGCATTTATACTCAGACTGGCTTGGTTATTTTATTTGTTTAGATTGGCTATTCCAGTTTCTGGATTAGATTGTATTGCCTATTCTGGTACGCTGTTATCAGGGATGGCCAGTGTTTATTTTACATGTATTAACAAATAAAAATAGCAATTTGTATTCCATAGCGTTGAAGAAAATGGCTTCATAGTTTGTAACAAACACTTTTTGTCTTTTTGTAGTTTTCAAACACCATGAAATAATTTTGTTAGATGATCATAAAAGTTCATTTGTAAGGTCATAAAAAGCCCAGGCTCTGATTGGTTCCTACGCAGCAGTCGTTGAGATCTGAACCGACAATTTAACCATATGGAAAAAGGTAGGAAACGTGCACACTGCCAGCTTTCTAATAGGTGTCCATTCATTCATTCATTCATTCATTCATCTTCTACCGCTTTATCCGATCTTCCCTCGGGTCACGAGGAGTCTGTGTCTATCTCAGGCGTCTATGGGCATTATAGCAGGATACACCCTGGATGGAATGCCAACCAATCGCAGGGCACATACACACACACACACATTCATACACTAGGGACAATTTTCCAAGGTGCCAATCAACCTACCGTGCATGTTTTTGGACCGGGAGGAAACCGGAGAACCCCCTGAGGCACGGGGAGAACATGCAAATTACACACACACATGGCCGAGACGGGAATCGAACCCGGACCCTGGCGGTGTGAGGCGAACATGCTAACCACTAAGCCACCGTGCCCAATAGGTGTCCAATGATTGCTAAAATAAATATTTGATTGTCATGTATTGTACCCTAATTGAAGTGGCTCTTACTGTAAGTAGCATCATGGTTTCGTAAAACATCGCATGAATGACTAATTATATATTATTATATTTAACAATCAAATCAGATGCCATCATACAGGAGCCATCATTTGTCCTCTTATGAATGACTTATCATTGGGTCGGTGTTGCTGATGTAATATAAGCCCTGCATTACCAAACACCACGAAAGTAGGATAGTTATTCGCAAAAACTGCCTAGTATTAAACTTTAAAACTCACTTTCATCTGGGAGATCACACGGGTATATATGTGAATATTTAATCTGCTAACTCGTTGTCATGATTCATCCTGGATATTGCTTTTGCTATCCAACATTGTTTACTGAATCGAGTCTAAATAGGCCAATTGATGGAAGCGTTGCGCAGAAATATGTGCGCCCTTGTAAACATCTTTTTTTGTTATATATTATTTTGAAAATACAAAAATACCACACATTATTTTGATACATGGTACGGCTTGTGTATTTCCTATGTTATAAACAATTTTGATACCCTGAGTGTAACAGTGCAGCTTCAAAAACAAATCCTCACATAAAGCAGCCAGGAAAAAAAAATGTTTTATGCAAGAACAAGTACTTTATTATACCAAATGTGGAATTTGATTGGTCAAAAGGTGGTGATTAATTTATTAACAGTACCTGAGGGCAGGATGACTGCGAGGCTAATCGCATTATTTTTTATGCCATCACGCTCTGTGATGTTTATTTAATATCAAAGAAAGTAATGCTAGGTTTTATAATACAAGAATGTTTTGTGTCAGGGGGGACGGCTTGACGGATTCAAGGATGCTTTTGTATCATCTTTCATTTAAGGGTGAATTGATTACATGTAATGGGGGCACGGTGGCGTAGTGGTTAGCACGTTCGCCTCACACCGACAGGATCCGGGTTCGATTCCCGTCTCGGTCATGTGTGTGTGGAGTGTGTTCTCCCCGTGCCTCAGGGGGTTTTTCTCCGGGTTCTCCGGTTTCCTCCCGGTCCAAAAACATGCACGGTAGGTTGATTGGCACCTTGGAAAATTGTCCCTAGTGTATGAATGTGTGTGTGAATGTGTGTGTGTGTGTGTGTGTCCTGCGATGGGTTGGCATTCCATCCAGGGTGTATCCTGCCTTAATGCCCATAGACGCCTGAGATAGGCACAGGCTCCCCGTGACCCGAGAGATCGGATAAAGCGGTAGAAAATGAATGAATGAATGAATGAATGATTACATGTATGACGTCATTGTAACAGCGTCCTTAGCTGATTAGCTAAAGTAAATAGAAAATAGAAAATAGCGAGGAAGTAGCCACCATTTTCAATTTTCGAACCCGTGTGAAGTAAAATGATCTAACAGCTAGGGATGCAACTGTCACCGGTTTATTGATAAACCATGATAAAATGTCCTGATGGTTAGTATTATCACTTAAATTAACACTTAATCATCGTGTTTGATTATCGTGATTTTAAAAGCGCGCTGTGAATCTTTTCCCGCATCTTTACCTAAAAAAAATGAAGGAAAGAACAAACATACAATCATTGCTGTGCGTTTGATTTGTTTACATGTGATCGTATTGTTGTGTCATGCCCATTGGTTTACTTGTGTGGTTTTTATGTGTGGGAAAACCTAATTTTATATTAGTCCATGCTTTAAAAAGTGCAGTTGTCTTTGTTATTGATTGGTTTTCATGTTCAGATGTCTTCCGTATGTGTATCAGTGCTGTTTTGAACATTTTCCTTTTTATTTTTGAACAAAGCCGCGATCGTATTGATAACCGTGATAACTTTGGTCACTATAATCGTGATATGAAATGTTCATATCGTTACGTCCCTACTAACAGCTGAAGAAAGTGTGTTTCTTCTGCGGCGCTAACATCTGATTTATTAAGAACATGAATCCTCCTTTTATATGATGAGGTGAGAACAGTAAGGTAACACACCAATGACAGGACAAGGGAGCATGTGCATGATAAATAAAAACAGCTCCCGGGAATCTAACTTCCACTTAGGAGGAGCAATTTCTAACAGCCTATCATATGTCAGTCTAGAAAGCCGGAACAGTACTTGCATGATAATGTAGGTTATAGAGTTTAGCCACGATGCTATCAGGTAAATATGTATTCAAACATTTTTCCTGTTTGTTTCTGGTTCACGCTGTGACTAAGACAGCAGCAGCTGCCGAGTTATTGTTATTGTGCATCTGGGCGGCTCTGTGATCTGACACACAACATGTGCTTACTGAAAAATCAAGGCAAGCGAAGGAGCTTATACGATGTTAAAGCTCTGTTCTGACTATTCGCAAACCTAAACAGTAAGAGTAACGGTCAAATCCACTGTGGCACACCTATTCACGTACTCTCGCCACTCCGTCGTCTCCCAGGAGTCCTTTTTTTTGTGTGTGTTGTTAAACCCCTTCAAGGCAACGACTCCATCTCCTGATTTGATAATTGGCTACAGATCTTGCACACTGCTGTGGGATTGGCGTCTGTTCCAAGAGTCCCACCTGTCAGATTGGGGACTTGTAAGAGGAAGTAATGGTCGAGTCCCCAGAGAGGCCGAGCCGTGCCCAGCAGAGCCTGATCAAAGCCCGGCAGCTCCCCCCGTGTTCTCACGTCCGCGCTGTCCTGCTTTACTGAGACACACATCTGTCTACCTTCCTCTGGCCTTTTTTTTAATTGGCCAGTACTACTGGCCCACATCACGGGGTAGCACATCTTCAATTTCCCTCCTGTCTGATCACTCGCTTTGTCTGAAAGATGCTCCCTGGATGACACCGGCTCCACCCCGCCGACGCTAGCCTCGGACTCGCACGTATATAAACACACACACACACACACACACACACACACACTCGCACACCTTCTGGCCGTGACTCCACCACTGTTACAGCGTGAGGTCAGCTGGAAGAACAGACACTCTAATGAGTTTTTGTGGGGTTTTTTTGACCATGTGCACTGTACCTACGGTCGAGTCACAGTATGAACCAGTCTGGCCTGTCTTTCATCTCTCCATCGTTGTCCCCCCGTCTCACCCACTGGCTTTGTCCCCAAATGCAAAGCCAGAGGACCCAAAGGCAATGCACAGCCAGAGATGTGCATGTCCAGTCAAATTTTTTTTTTTCCTTTCGTTCTTTTTTTCCCCTTCCAGCTTTCAAGCTACCTCTCTTGCAGGTATGCCAGGCCTTTGATGCGTTGGAGTCCAGCCAGTTCCACAATCACTTCCAACAGTTCTTTTGAAGAACTCCGGTCATACTCCACACAAATAGACGCGCACACATACACACGCACACACGCCCACACGTGCGCCGCGTTGCAAGCCCGGAGCCTCGTGAAATAAACAGTGCAGTACCTTGGAGCCACATTTCAGCTAGCTAATTACGAACCATGGCGATCCATATGGGCACAGGGGCCATTTAGCAATGGTTTGGCAGCGAGGACGAAAGTGCCCGGGGCTACGTTCCCGTCTTTTGTATTCGCTCGGTTGACGGATGCAACCCGCAAAAAATAAAATAATAAAATGAACCAAAGGGAGGCTTTTCTAGCTCACGTAGGACGCCGCGCTATAAATTTCAGAGTTAATCAAATATTTCGGAGGGACCGCAGTTCAAGTCGAGGGGAGCTTCCTCGTGTCACACAAGCATGTTTTTTTTTTTTTTTTTTTACGTCTATTGACGGACATACGTATCAAAAGGAAGAGGAAAAGGCGCCCGAGCTGTTTACTAACAGTAAACACCCCGAACGCTATTAATCTCTCCAAATCCATATTATTGTTGTAAACACGTCCTATTTGGTGTCGTCGCGGTTATAGCAGGACCCCCTGCATAATTCAGTCTGACATCTATCAGACGTGATAAGCTGCTTCCATATGTCCCGAGCATATGTCCGGGATTACTAAAAACCACCTTTCTTATCGCCAGTGCCACGTGCCAATTATTTCTGAAGAGTATATTTGAAATGCGCGAAAAAGCCTCGTCGTGGTGAAATCCACCCTCGGGGGTTGACTCCTGGTGTATCTGGAGCAGTGGTGTTTATTAGAGACCCTGTATGGGGGCGAAGTGGGACGGAGAAGGTTTTTTTATTTATTTTTTTAACGCTAGTTGGCGGAATTGTGGACCTTATGATCTCACAGAAGCCTCACTGGATACTTTGCGCTCAGTGCAGCACATAATGGTAGGACAGTGTAGGTGCAAGTTTATGTGTACATATGGTCCGGACATTTATTTTTTTTTGCTTTCGAAAAAAACTTTTCGCACCCTAAGACCCAGTGCAGGGTAAAAATATTTCCATGGACACTTGTGAGCAGATACTGTATTTTTATTCTAGGACTATCGGGCAAATATTTATTTACAGAATCTTTTTTTTTTCTTGGACTTTACACCCACTTGGGCCCTAATCAGTTATACAGTAATAAAATGCAAATTTATATTATACCCTCTGAGAGTGTAGCTCAGAGGTTAAGCTACTGATCGGGAAACGTTGGTGATTCGAACCCCGGTATCGCCGAGCTGTCACGCTTGGGTCCTTGAGCAATGCCCTTAACCCTCTGTCCTCCAGAGGCACCGTACCATGGCTGACCCCATTGTAAAACATTTTATAATAGCGACAAGTACATAGAGACTTGCCAGATGATGCAGGTTATCCAATCTTCAGAAGGAGTCTAAATTGTGTTAGTATTTAGTAACAGTTTTTGTTTTACTTGCAGGAACATAAAATACAAACTACAAAAAAACTACAAATAAATTCGTAAATGTTTAAATATTTGTACTTATTAAGCACAGTGAACGCTTGTATTGTGAACTTCTCACAATGCAAATGATTCGTAATGCAAAACGATAATGCAAACCCAGATAATCCGTCTCCACGCGGCCAGAAATATTTATGGAAAATCATTTTTAATGGTATTTTATGTACAAATTAATTGTCCCTAATGTAGCAGGGATTAGTCCACAATATAAAGTAAAAATAAAAGGAAGGGAAAAGGCAAAAGGCGAGCTTAAGGGAGACGAGACAGAGGAGGAGAAGGAGGGGAGGATTTATTGCTTGGATCTCAATCCATTAGAGCACACGTTAGTAAACGGAATGCTGCCTGTACGAGGGATACATGTAGAATCGGGATGAATATACTGGAAGCTGGCCTGAGCTCCTGTTGTCTGACACAGCAAGAGAGAAAGAGCCATCGTCCCAGTTCAGCACCAGATGCTCAAATGTTAAATTTTAATCATTTTTTTTAGCAAGAGGAGCATCCAAGCTCGGAAAACGATCTCCCACAATCCCGCCGTGAGAAAGAGAGAGAGAGAAGAGAAAAGAACCACCGTTGGCTCCGTTGTGATCATCCGCCATTTATTAGTTTATTAGAAATGTTTGCTCATCTTGCGGAATTCACGCCTAACAAGTTCATCGCAGTAGAAGAGTTTACTATAATTGAATTTTAGTCATAATTCCGGATCAATGCATTTTTTTTTCCACGCTAGCAAAGAAACAGCTCCAATCATGTCACATGTCTCAAACTATCTGGACTATTTTACATTGATAAGCACCTGTAACCAAGCAGACACACAGACACCAGAATGAACTTAACAGGTTTATTTTGAAAGGAGGAGAACTTATAAGACGCTGCTCAAACGCGAGCAGCCTAAGCGGGGGTACAGCCCTGTACGGCTGAATGGCAGTCCGTATTGCTCAGGCGGTCCAGGGTTTATAAGTCCGGGAAACTCTGGAGGACTGGAAAGGCACCTGATTAGGAAATCAGAAAGAGACAGAAGGTCAGTTTTGTCGCCAGAAATGTTTGCGTGTCCGTGTCTTAGCCTTAGCGTTAAGAGCCCGGACGTAGAGTGGCGGAAACGCCGGGCTTATAAAGACCAGGCTACTGATGACTCCAACTAGCTGCAGCTGGAGCTCATCAGTAGCTGGGCGACTGCGAGCGCGGAAGCTCAGAGCTGGGAGGAGGCGTGACCGTGACAGCACCACCACCATACTGTATAAGCTATTGTTTTTAGCATCCGGTGTGGTGTTGGTGTTTATGTGTATGCCACTGGATCGCTCATAGTTTGTGTGTTTGTTGCTTTCTAACATCCGTTTATATTTACCGGCCCTTGTTTTTCCACATCTTTAGTTGTTTTGGTAGCACTGTGCATATAACGCATATAAATAGCTGCACTTGCATCTGCTTCCTCTAGAAATCCCTGACTAGAATCTCTCGGCTAGTTAGGTCACGGTACATAAATAATGCTAGCAAGCGTTCGGATCATTCTGTATATTTGGATATTAGGTGTCTTCATTTAACAGCAACATTTCTCAGGTTTAATTAAATGCATGCTTATTGTAAGTATTATAAGTAGCATTTTTGTTCTGCTTATACAGAGAAATATTGTAAGATGGGCGAGTGTACTCATGTTTCTATGTGGAACTTGTTGAGTGGAAATGAACATATATAAAGTACATGCTAAGTACATATAAGAATTAAACCGATTAAATAATTTATTTAGTGTCCAGGATCATAATGTCAACAAAAAGAAATGATTTGTGTTTGTTAGCAAGCTTTGGGGTACATGAGCTTATAAGGCTAATGACAGTATGCTCCCTGATGGCACTACTATATATATATATATATATATATATATATATATATATATATATATATATATATAATATATATATATATATATATATATATATATACACGCTTTTATTTTATCCGATCTTCCCTCGGGTCACGGGGAGTCTGTGTCTATCTCAGGCGTCTATGGGCATTAAGGCAGGATACACCCTGGATGGAATGCCAACCCATCGCAGGACACACACACACACACACACACATTCATACACTAGGGACAATTTTCCAAGGTGCCAATCAACCATACCGTGCATGTTTTTGGACCGGGGGAGGAAACCGGAGAACCCGGTAAGTAAAAAAAACCCCTGAGATAGATAGATAGATAGATAGATAGATCTAAAAACATGTCTAGATCAACAGACACCTTTTTCATGTGGCTCAGTAATGCGCCACAAACGCCTTTTTTAATACCACATTACCTTTTTTCCTCTTTTGCCGTATGTACAATCTCCCTAGCACTGTCCGTAGAAAGTCGAACAGCGCAATGAGTCTCCAATCAGACTCAACAGGTTGTTTAGTACTGACACACATTGCACCGACATGGGAATCCACAAAGAAAAAAATAATTATGTTGTTTATCTTGGTGACAGATTTTGTGATAGTCCACACATTCACTATTTCATTGACACTGCTGCACGCTTTGCTAGCTCTATTCTACGCAGCATAAAGCCACATGGGGCAGATAGATGAGTTGTTCAATCTATAGTTATACGGTACACACATGCTCCACATAGGTGTAACGATAAACTAATGCTCCACTTTCATTACATTAACGTTATGCTTACCGTTAAAGAAACTTGCACATGCACGAGCATGTCTCTGATTCTTGCATTTCATTCATTCATTCATCTTCTACCGCTTTATCCGATCTTCCCTCGGTCGCGGGGAGCCTGTGCCTATCTCAGGCCTCTTCGGGCATTAAGGCAGGATACACAATGGATGGGATGCCAACCCATTGCAGGGCACACATATACACACTCACACACACATTCACACACTAGGGACAATTTCCCAAGGTGCCACTCAACCTACCGTGCATGTTTTTGGACCGGGGGGATACCGGAGAAGCCAGAGAGAAACCCTCTGAGGCACGGGGAGAACACACAGTAAACCACACAGACGGCGGAGGCGGGAATCGAACCCCGACCCTGGGGGTGTGAGGCGAACGTGTTAACCACTAAGCCACCGTGCCCCTCTTGCATTTCACAAATGTAGCACTCAAAAACATGTCACCAATATAATGCTTGTTAATGTTTTATTAATGTGTATCACTTTAACAATACATTCTTCTCCTGCACTGGAGTTTTTAAACATTTCTTCTTCTTCTCACATGTTTGGCCTTCCAGGTCAAGTGAATGTCAAATTGAGATACCATCCAGAGATACCCTACACAATTGTTTACATCCAGAGATACCCTACACAATTGTTTACATCAGAAGATACCCTACACAATTGTTTACATCCAAAGATACCCTACACAATTGTTTACATCCAGAGATACCCTACACAATTGTTTACATCCAGAGATACCCTACACAATTGTTTACATCCAGAGATACCCTACACAATTGTTTACATCCAGATTTGTGGTAACAGTTTGGAGAAGATCCACATGAGGCAGGAAAGCTGTCCCAATACTTTAGTTCCTGTTGTGTTCATCATGCATTTAGCAAACTAGACTTAAAGAAAAAAACATTAAAATAAGGAACCAACGCTAAGTATGAGATATTGAGGAGATAAAGAAACAATAAAGAAAGTCATTGGCTTTGTTCAGACGACGGAATGAGATACTTCACAGAGCCAATAAAGAAACAAAAGAGCATAAATACACGCATAAAAACACACAGCAGCGGACGAGACATCGTAAGGTTCAATGATGAGACAGGGGTCAAAAATGAACGACACAAACCCGCGTGGCATATCAAAACTAGAAAGAGAGCATGCTCCGTGGTAACTAGCGATGTCTAGACTGCGACTAGACTCTTATCACGCCATAACGCCTTTGTCTGTGTCATTTTCATATATAAATATATATCATATTTAACATATTCAAAAAACTCTTTTGGAAGGCCAGGCCGATACACAGGGCATATGTTTACGCACACACACACACACACACACACACACACACACACACACACACACACACACACACACAATGTCGACATTACACAAAAGTTTCCTTCACACAACGACACTCCTAAGATTTCACACACCTCATCAACACTTATGAGCACAAACAATTCCCTGAATTAACGCTCCACAAACATCACCCTGATATTCCACAACGCCATGCCTACACCATCCAGCTTTAATGGTGTCATTTGCATTATATTTTTTTTTTTCAGAAATTGCCCCTTTCTTTATGATTCAGATAATTATTTGCAGCAGCAAGAATTATTTATTTATTTATTTTATTTATTTTCCCCACCGCAGATGAAGCTGTAGCTTTCTGCAGAAAAGCCTAACACGGTACGGCTGTCAACACTCTCTGGTGTCATCTGTTTGCTATAAAAAGTAGCTTTTGTCAGATGAAATATTCACGATCTGCACTCTTGTAGAAGTTGGAAGGGCTCTTTATCTGCATTTTCATCTGCCTTTTTTTCCCCTCTAAAGGTGTATACAGTTATCAGGACGGTTATGTAATGATATTTATATTATTTACAGACTGGAAGAGAGGAGAAGCAGGAGTGCTGGAGAGAGAGAAGACAGTGAGAGCAGGAGTATAAGAATAGCTAAAGACTAGCAATGCCTCTGCCAGTGTGTGTGTGCGTGTGTGTGGGTTTGTATGTATGTATATATATATATATATATATATATATATATATATATATATATATATATATATATATATATATAGACACACACACACACACAAACACACACACACACACACACACACACACACACACACATATATATTTGTGTGTGTGTGTAATGCATATAGTGGATATTCAGCATGAGCCGGCCACTGCACCACAGCTGCATACTCAAGCCACACAGGCGTGTTTTTCTGTGATTGTCCTTGACAGCTGCGCGCAAATCCCGAGGCCTGGTGTTACTGCATGCAGCTCCCGCGTTTGCTCGTCATATTAATTTGATGATTGCCAATGACAGAGCGATATACGTGCTCAAATTGAGTAAAGGTAGTGGTGGGGTGTGTGAAGAATTGGGTCGAAACAACATGCCGTCAGCACGCACCATTTAAACTGTCTTTTTATGGGTGTATTTTAAGTAGATGTTTATATATTTTTTTTCCTTTTCGGCTTTGTGAGTGGTATGGGGATTGCTTTTATATTTATAAGGTGCTATTTACAGAATAATAGAACAATAGGACACCTGGCCATAAGATTCATTTGTGTTCTTTTTAGAAATACCCTGCTATATTTGGTCCCCATTTTTGCAGATATGATAACCTTCATTCTTTTGAGAAGATTGCAAGACGTACAATTGTGTCCCTCCAGTAATGTGTAATGGTTTGGAGAAGATACAAATATCGGTGGAAAAGTCATGCATTTAATTTTTTTCATTATGGTGTTACGTGTAAGGGGGCACGGTGGCTTAGTGATTAGCACGTTCACCTTACACCTCCATGGTCCGGGTTTCCCCGGGATTCCCGTCTCGGCCATGTGTGTGTGGAGTTTGTGCATGTTCTCCCCGTGCCTCAGGGTTTTTTTTCATCCGGGTTCTCCTGTTTCCCTCCCGGTCCAAAAACATGCACGGTAGGTTGATTGGCACCTTGGAAAATTGTTCCTAGTGTATGAATGTGTGTGTGAATGTGTGTGTGTGTCCTGCGATGGGTTGGCATTCCATCCAGGGTGTATCCTGCCTTAATGCCCATAGACGCCTGAGATAGGCACAGACTCCCCGTGACCCGAGGGAAGATCTAATATAGCGGTAGAAGATGAATGAATAAATGAATGAATGAATGGTGTTAAATGTGTCAGGGATGTTTCTGATTATGATAGCTGAAATATTTGAACTCGAATGATGAAAAACATGAGCGCCTCGGTCTTTTGGATAATCAGATGCATGAAGATTCACACATTAGCTTTTAAAATTGTGCTCTTTATGCATTTTTTTTACATCTTAAAATACTTTATTGATTCCTCAATGAAATTGCTATTTCTTTGTATATTGCAGTGATGTTAGGAAGCTGGGGTCAGAGATCGGGGTCAGCCATGTTACAGTGCACATAGAGCGTCTCTAATGGGTCTTCCTCAACGGCCCAAGAGGGGCAGCTTGCCAATCCCGTTACTTAAACCCCCAACCTTCCAGATCAGTAAATCCAGAACCTTAACCACTGAACTATACCACCTCCCCATTTTCTTCATTCCTTATACAGTATAGTGTCGCCCACTTGCATTTAAAATACTTGTTTGGTATTAATGTACTTTATACTGAATGTTCAGTGTAATTACAATAGCGTGACGCATTTTCTTTCTTTTTAATGAACATTCCCGAGGACGAATCAACCTGCGGAGATGTTCCATTAGCTACCAGAGTGATCTATAGTGCGTTCAAAAAGTCACGCCACATAGAGTAGGTAGTGGAGCGTGTTTTTAAAGCATACAGATAGATTGTGGGAAATTACAAGTGCCTTTTCCTGCAGATGAGAAGACTTTAATAAACAAAAACGAGTGTGAATAATAATGAGTTTCATTAAACGAATAACCTGCTCTATGCGGCCGCTGCGGAGAGAACTTTTTAACATACTGGTAATATTGGCCATTAATAACAATACAGTAATGAAAAGGATGATTAGTAATCTGTTATCGGGGACACTAGTGATTAGTGATTTACCACGTAGGAACAATAGAGGGATCAGGAATTTGGCCGTTAGAGGCAATGGTGATTAGTTATTTGTCATGTAGAAACACTGATGATCAGATATTAGCTGTTTAGGGCCAAGGGTGATCAGGGATTGGTTTGCTTTACATTTACGGCATTTAGCAGAGACTGTTATCCAGAGTTGGGGCACGGTGGCTTAGTGGTTAGCACGTTCGCCTCACACCGCCGGGGTCCGGGTTCGATTCCCGTCTTAACCATGTGTGTGTGTGGAGTTTGCATGTTCTCCCCGTGCCTCAGTGGGTTTTTCTCCTTGGAAAATTGTCCCTAGTGTATGAATGTGTGTGTGTGTGTGTGTGTGTGTGTGTGTGTGCCCTGCGATGGGTTGGCATTCCATCCAGGGTGTATCCTGCCTTAATGCCCATAGACGCCTGAGATAGACACAGACTCCCCGTGACCCGAGGGAAGATCGGATAAAGCGGTAGAAGATGAATGAATGAATGTTATCTAGAGCGATGTGCAAAAGTGCGTTGACTCTCTGTGAATGTATAAAACAACAATAGCTCATTAGATTACAAACGTAAATTACCGTCAGCCTATAGTCTGTTATGAGGGATTCTATCAGGATTATTCTTAATAAACGTAAAACCTGTTTGTTTTTTTTAGGAAGAGGTAAGTCTTAAAGACATTTGGAGTAGGGGTTTAATCAGGGTTTGGAATCGGATCGTACAATTTCGATTCCTCTTATCAATTCCTGGACACATATTTTTCACCTTGCATTCTGCCAGGACCTTCCAATCTGCCAGGACCTTATGTGGTAATCTAAACATCAGTTTAATAGATGCACTCATAACTGTGGCTACACTTTGTAATAACAGCAGGAACAGTAGGAATCAGGTAGCGATTCGACTAAACCCTCACCCTGAACGTTTCACCAAAGTTTGTATAAAGGTTGGTGACTGTTTCCTTGCCTTTCCTGTTTAATGACTTTTTAATGAATTAAATAAGCCAACAGAGGACACCAAACATGAGTTAGCATTTAGAACCTCTACCTGGATTGAATGTGGGAATGTAGGCGAAGCTTTACAGGTTAGGCCTCCTCTCTGAGCCATGTCACAATCCTGTCTGTCCATGAGAGCGCTCTTTTAAAGGCAAAGCAAACGTGATTCTTCACACTGATGGATGGAGCCGGAGCAGGGGTTAAGCTGCACTCGTCTGCCTGCACTCATGTTGCCTTTGTGAGTGTGTTCAAGTATGTGTTTGCATGTTATGTGTGTGTGTGTGTGTGTGTGTTTGCAAATGCGCAGGTGCTGTAGTCCATATTGGCGCGGATGTTTGTTTTTAGGAAGCCTTGTCATATTGAGGTTGGAGGGCTTTTCAGAGGTCGTGTCTGCGATGCGCACATCTGCAGACATCGGCCAATTAGGAGCGGCGAAGGCTGAAGCCGCGTGCTCCTGGCAGAAACCCTCTCTACACATTAGCATCTGCCTGAAAGCTCGCTGAGCTTCCGCGGCCGCCTTGCACTGTGCCGAAACCCCCGAACTGACCAATCTATAGAAATCTATAGAGACGGCCAGGAAAAGCATGGGATACGCTTAATTATTTGAGAGATGGCATTTCAGTGGCTCGGTCCCTGAAGCGAGTGCACTGAGCCTTGGCCCAGCGCACGGAGGAAATGGCAGCTAATCAATGGGGCAGGAGCGTATTACCATAGAGCTCCACCAAGGCAAATGATAAGGGAGCCCATCGGGACCTAGGTGTGTTGAATCTGACAGCGTAGTGTGTACTGTAAAGTCCCGGCGTTTGCTTGAAATATGAAGTGCGTAAGGCGGTAGAATATAAGTCCCGCCACTCAGCAAACCAACCAATTACCTGAGCAGAAAATACCCGGGCTTTAGATTCCCGCGATTCATGCATACGATATCGGGCTACTTGGACTCTCTTAAATGGGTTTAGATGATGTGATTACAGCAGCCTTTAAAGATTAATACAGCTCATAGCCGCCGTGCGAGGCAATTCCAATAAAATCTTGGATGAATTCTATACCAGACTGCGCGATAACGTGTTCTCCGTGCCAGATGAAGATCATCTAAAGACCGGCGATTAAACAAAATGACTTACGCCGTCGATCAGCAACATTCCGGATTTCGCGGGGTGGGGGTGGGTGGGGGGGGGGGGGTTTTTTATGGCCTCGTATTAAGAGAAACATTCTTCAAAACGCTTGAATTTCACTGTTGGAGACGGAATATATGTATTCATCGCATGAGTGTTTTTTTTTTTTTTTAATCCATCCTCTGATTAGTGGATTTTACACCAGCGTTGTACAGTAGCAGCAATCGTGCTGTTTGATTTTGATCAAAATGGCCGACGGATCTTTTGTTGTCGACAGTCTTTGGACGCTGCCGGTGAACACATCACATGATGCAGGCTAATTCCGTCGATCCCGCAATTTATTTTCGTCTGCAGCGATATCAAAAGCCGCTTTAGTCGTAGAGAAACGCGGATGTGCTGTGGCGGTGTTTTCATGCCATCTTTGTCCAATTTAAAGCGCCATTATGATTCCATATACGTCTTATCAATCCAATGTTAATCTTGTCAGGCCATTCCATATTCATCTTGTCGATCCATTTATAGCTCAATCCATTCAGGGAAATTGTAACCTGGTCATCTACCCGGGACCGTTGCCAATATGGCCACCGCGTGGGCCGCCTTTTTACGCTGAGCACTTGGTCGAAGCAGCATAAAAATGTCCCGGGTGGTCAGTTTGAAATGTGCCTGGGTCATACCTGGCTTCACAAAGTGGATCAGCTGTACACACATTTCAGTGCCATTAAAGTGCTCAGATGCTTTTCGCCATTCGCCCGGAGGACCACTTCACACGTTCCGAGCTTAAAATTGTTATATTATGTAGTGACAGGGCTGCGGGAAAAATAAAATAAATAAAAAAAAACAAAACAAAAAGGAGCTGGAAAAAGGGACAGAGTAAGAGATGGCCTGTTTGGATGGAGATTTCAGAGTGGAATTGAGTAAAATGATATGAGGGGGAGTGAGAACATGACAATAGGCAGGTTTGTAGTCGAGGGATTTATTTCTTTTCTTTTTTTTTTGCTGGAAAGTGCTTTAAAAATGGTTGCCAGTGTGGGCGATAGAGATGGTAATTATCATTTTTGAAATATTAGAAAGACAAAAAAAGGGATTAACATATGGTATATACATATATATATATATATATATATATATATATATATATATATATATATATATATATATATATATATATATATATATAATCCATTCTTATGTGGTTCATCTTCTACCACTATATCCGATCTTCCCTCGGGTCACGGGGAGTCTGTGCCTATCTCAGGCGTCTATGGGCATTAAGGCAGGATACACCCTGGATGGAATGCCAACCCATCGATGGAATGCGACACACACACACACACACATACACACATTCATACACAATTTTCCAAGGTGCCAATCAACCTACCGTGCATGTTTTTGGACCGGGAGGAAACCCGGAGAACCTGGGGAAAAACCCCCTTGAGACACGGGAATCAAACCCTGACCCTGGCGGTTTTTGGTGAGGCGAACGTGCTTTAGAGTTTATTTATTTATATACTATTTAGCTTTATGTAGCTATATGCTTAGTTTAATTTGATTGATTTTTTTATAATATATTTTTTATTTATTTATACATCGGGAAATTCTAGATGGATTGTTCAATTTGATTGATTTATACATTGATTTATAACGTTTCATTAAATGTTAATTTAGCAGGTTTAAATGGCTTCGGTACCTCCAGCATTTCTTTTCTATCAAGCGAGGTAAACAAAACACCCCCCCCCTCGTTGCTTTATCAGCGTATTTAATGCTGAACAGAGGTTTGAACGCTTCCTTTACATGTGACCCTACACTCACCTCTACATTTCCGAAATGTATAGACCGCGTCCAGTATCAGCCAAAAAAACGCCATCTGCGTCAGCCTGCTTTTTTTCCGCTCGCCTGTACGTTATCGTACATGCGGTTAGTCGATGGAAACGTACCTTTTTATGTGGAAAATCAAATCGATAAAATAAAATCTTACATCCCCCTGATGCACAGATAAATCAATTGAACCTTCTATTAAAGTGCCACAGAGATATACGAGTGTTGTTTCATTTTCTCTGTGTTTAAATGTATTGGACAGATATTTCTTCTTCGCTAAAAAAAAAGAACGAAAGAAAGAAAGAAAGAGAGTACTTAAGGAAATCTGCAAATGGCATGGGAGTTTAGCAGACATGCCATTTAGATTTGTAGTGTTAGGCTTTTGGCACTGGAGGTAAATAATGCACACAATATCCACTTCCTTGGAAATTTGATCAGCCGGGCAGGAAGCTGGCGGCCCCCCAAAGACCTTGCAGGACGCTTGAGCAGGAGACTAGACTATAACGCACTATCTGTACAGAGCCATGCAGCTTTTTAATTTCTCCCCTTTATCAAGCAAACAGCGTTCTGTATGGGCACTCGTCCCGGAGAGTCTCTTTGTTGTTGGGGTAAGCGGGATCTTTTTTTTTCCGGGTTGGGAGGGGGTGCGGTCTAAGCACTATTCCTAAACTATTTAATACGTTATCAGTGCAGGGAATCAAATTACCTCGCTCACTAATGGCTCCCGGATAGTCGGTGACCTCGGGCTCGAGACACTAACCAGCGCTCACGGCTGATTGCACGGCCTGATAGAGACAAGAAGACGAGGAGACGAGACTGCGGCGATGCATTCTGTTGACACACCGCCGCATACTCGATGGCACCGCAGCGTCATTACCCCCGGACCGAGCGCCGTTCTCCTGGCCGTGACAGACTCGCGAGCGAACCCTGTATTCAAAAGCAGCTGTCATCTTCCAGACGTTGCGTTTACTCTAGGGAAGCAGACTCTGTGTTTAGCCATGCTGAATAGTCAGAGGCATTGGACTGGTGTGATAAGGCACCGCATTTAAATACCAACCCGTAGCAGGACGCGAGACAAAAAAGGAAGGCGCCGCGCACATTCCTCGCATTTGGACGCACATTAGATACAGCAGGTAAATGATATTAGGACGCACCCGGGTCCGACTGGTGTAATTGCATCAGCGTCACAATGTTTTACGTGTCATGCTTATAAAATTATATTCGGGAGGAGCTAAACATCTGGTTTTCGGGTTCGGGTGTTGGTACGGACATGGATGAAGGTTTATAAGGAGTTATAGATTTGGTCCAGATGTGTGTTCCAAAACATTCACTATTAAGTCAATGCAATAAACAACCAGCCGATTTATGTATACTGTAGCTTTTACCAAATCGACCCACAAATGGGATTGCATTCTTCCACTCCTACTGGGCCCAGTTATGATTCTCACGTTTGTATTGTCGGTGCCTACGGCGGTAGACAGGGGTCAGTTTGGGCACTGTGACCTGTCTGCTGCTACACGGCTTCATACCCAATATGATGCACGAGTATGTACTGCATTAGCTCTTCGGTGCGATATGACCAGGCGGTCTAGCTTTTGCCCACATGTGCGATTTGGCACCCGATCTTGTCAGTGGGTCACTATTGTCCTTTATAAGACCATTTTTGAAGGGTGCTAATCGCTGCAGACGTCAATAAGAAGCGCAGTCTTCGGTCGTCTCTCCCACTTCCATCCTTGTCACGGTCGGTTACATTTGCCTGTTTTTTCTTGCTTATCAAAACATCAACCTCAAAAAACGGACCCCCACCGCACTACACTGATCAGGCATAGCATTATGAGTGAATGGCTGATTGTCTGGTCATCATGGTGCATGGTCATGGTGATTGTCTGGTCAGCAGGGTTGTGGGTTTTATTATTGATGGGATGTAGGGAGCGAAGGAGAGACCGTATGGTCTGATCCAACAGATTAGATACCGAAGATCAAATCGCTAAAGTTAATACTGTTAATGCTCGATGGGTCAGGACTGTTTTGGCAGTAATAGGAAAGGTGGTACCTGTTTTTTTTCCTAGTTAGTTTTTCTGTTTTAGTTTAGAATGATCTACAGTCCTGTGTCTTTTTAATTTACATTGCCTGTCATAGCACCTTGATCCTGGTGAAACATTGTTTAGTTTCACTGTATACTACACTGAATATTGTTGACATGACAAAAAAGACTACTTGACCAACACAATAGTAGGTCATAATGTTATGCCTGATAAACAGTTACAGGTTTCAACAGGTTTTAAAGTAATCATTTGATCATTTCATATTCAGTGTTCTTGGGGTTTGCTTTCTTAATTTATTTATTTATTTATTTAGGGCTTAAACCCTTCAAACACATTTGACAGCTCCTTTCCGTTTCTCATTTTTGTTGTTTTTTTTCCCATTAAGACGACTTGAAAAAGTGAATGCAATGGATTTTTTGAATTTACATGCAAAAAAAAAAGAATAAAAAAAAGAAAGTGTACATAATTGCAATATGGGAATATTCTTGCACATTAGTTTGTTGTTCCATTCATTTCTATTTATTAAAATTGAGTTTGTTTTTAATTCCTATCATCATGCCCAACACTTCTATACTGTTTTTTTTTTCCTTTTTTACATTTGTGCTTTCCTAAGGTTTGGTGTAGATGGCACAAAATAAACCCCAAGTACACGGACGTATGTTACAGCAGCATCATGTTATCGCTCATGAAAACGACTTGCTTTCAACAAGGATGCGAGCGAGAAATAAACCAGGCCATGGATACACATTAGATTCGGCAGGTAAATGATATTAGTCGACATTAACGTCCGACTCGTGTAATTGCCCCGGTGTCACAATGTTTTATATTTTCCGTGGTTCAGTAACGTACAGCAGGGACCCAGACTAGAGTGAACGACAGACTCGTGTTATCTCTTCATGGATATTTGGTCGCGGCTCCATTCATCCCAGAAATGAAACAGCGCGGCGTGCAGGCGAGCCTGTTTTCTGGTACGGGCTACACAGCTGGTGGAGGCTACAATGGAATTTGGCATTGACTTCTTTGCTTGTGATCTGACAGAAAGAGAGAGTGAGAAAAGGCGAAAAAAAAAGAGAAAGTAAAAGAGAGAGAGAGAGAGACAGAGAGAGAGAGAGAGAGAGAGGTTGGCTGGCAGAATAAAAGATGGGAACCAGTCTCCTCAATTAAAAGCTCCAGATGATTGATAGTAATGTCTTCTGCCCTTTTAATATAAACTATTCGGCAATTCATCAAAACTATTAAAGCAGAGCCGGCCTGTCTGTGGAAAGCATACACAAATAATAGATTATCCCTGAAACTGAAGAAGCAGTGTGCCAATATCAAATATTCATTTTGCGTTCGGGTAGAAATATGGTCTCTATTACAGTGACTGAGTGTGTGTTTGAGTGTGTGCGTACTCTCAGCGATGTGTGTTGTGTTAAAAAAGAAAAAGAAAAAAAGGAAAAAGAAAAAAAAAACGGACCCGGGGAGACGAACAGATAAATTCGCCGTGGCTGTGTGTTGGAGGGATGTGTTATAAATACGGTTGACAGAGAAGCCAGGCAAGTTAATAGACGCAGCTTTAATCAAACATGCTGAAATATATAATGGCCTATTTTTTCCCCCCACTGTATAATTTTCCACTAGTCACCGGTGCTGGGGTTTATTGAGCTCCGCTCTGCTGACGGAAGACACGCAGTTTGATCGAATCCCATGCACGAGTGCCTCTTACGCAGACGCTTCATGGTGATTCACCGGCTGAGGAAAAGGAAGAATGGCTCCTAAAAAAAGTCCCTCTGCTCCTATTCAGGTCGGGACGCCTCACCGTGCGCGATACAAGCAAACGCGGGCGTCCCTCCCGGAGAGGAGAACCCACCGCTACTTTCATCCGTTGCTTTTGCATCTCTCCCTCTGTTGTTGAGTTAAATACAGGCCGAATGCTAATACCGCATGCATTAATTGCACCTCTTGAGGCACTGAGAGAGAGAGGGGTGGGGGAGGTGGGGGGAGTGTGTTGGGTGTGGGGGGGGGGGGGGGTGCGGAAGAAGCGAAGCTATTCATTGCACTATGTAAGTTAACTATTCAAGGCTAGATGCATAACACAGGAGTATTGATTCAAGCTGCTCCGTGGGACCTTAATCAAATCGGAGCTCTGTTTAGCAGTCAGGTCTATTGTGCCCCGCCGGGTTTGTGTTCTGAAACGCACACCACTTTAGCTGATTTATAGCTATCGCGCCGTCCTGTCGAAAACACCTGTACAGCTCGGCGAGCACCATTTTTCATGCACGCTATGCAAACATCAGAGGCGGAGGTCGCTGAACGCCCAGAGATGAGGAAAAAAAGGCGCCCGGGCAACATAAGCCAAGAGCATACAAGGGCTCCAGGACAGCTGGCTTCAGGGTCATGTGACGAATGTGCAGAGTCTGCTCAAGACACCCAGAGGACCCGGGCAAGCCCTGCAGCCACACACACTTCCCACACACACACACACACACACTCGTACCCCTGCTGAGCACATGGTTCTTGGCTTGCGTTCCCTCAAAGGCTTGATGGAGGTTGATACATGGGTTCCTGCATGAGCCAGCCGAGCCGCTCGTGGTGCCAAACGTGACACAGCACCTAGATCACACCGGTTTTTGTTTTGTTTTTGTTTTTTGTTTTTCCCCGTTGACGTCCAGCGCACGCTTGACGCGCTATGCAACGAGCGCCCCGTGCTTAATGATTCCGAGAGATGTGCATTTTGAAGCAAAAGCACTGACCTTAAAGGAGCGACCATCTGCTCCTCATTAATTCTACCTGTCCCAAGGGAAGGACGTGGATCGCAAGGAAAGGTTTTCCGAAGCGCTGCCTCGCCGCTCTCTCTCCGATCTCTCCCCTCTTTCATTTCCAGTCTCTTCCAACCATAAAGCCAAACACCGATTTCATTTAAATTCATATCCTGTGAGCACGGGTGGCTAGTGTACACAAGGCTCGTGTTTAATTTGCAGACTTCTCGCTTTAACTGGGGGGCAAAGAAAATATATACGCTGTGCCATTTTCTGTCTCTCTCTCTCTCTCCCTCCATCTCCCTCTCTCGTTCTCTCTCTCTGTCTTATCAGAGCATATAAAATAAAAAGAGCTCGGGGTGTCAGTTATGTGGTCAGCGGGTGTTTATTCACAGAATGCAAATCCATATTGCCAAGACTATCCCGAAGCGTGCTGAGTGTTGATATTCCAATGGAGAAGGAGAGTTACTATGACCCCCCCCCTCATCCCTCCTCCCCCTTCGTCCCTTGTTTAGTCTGTTGCTTTCAAATGTTTACCAGAACTGCAACTATCATTCTTTATGATAACACAGGGTTTGTTTTGGATTTGACCAGACGAGGTTAGCATTGTCAAGAAAAAAAACAAACAATAAACAAGCTAAACTGTTACGCCGCAAAGTTGCTTCGGAACAATTGCTCGTGAACACTGGGGGTGTTCCTGGCAGCACGGCACGGCGCTATTAGACGCATTCGTACATGTGTTCTTTGATGAATGTTCAAAATGTCACCTCCCACAAGGCAGGGTCCTTTTCCACACGGCGTAAATACTTTGTAGACGTTTTTTTTTTTTTTCGCAGTGTAGCTCGTCTCTTGACTTTGTTCGTCTCGTAGCCCGGGCCGGTGAACGATGTTGATTTATCACGGTCCATTTTTGTCAGTGACCTTCTATTCATCAGCGTTTCTCTGCTGCCTCTTTGGAACCACTCAGTTCTGACAGATCAATAAATGCATTGACCGTACATTAAGCCCCGCTATAGTAATATGCATCATCTTGGCACCCGCACCTCGCACAGACAGACTGAAGGAGAAGAATGTGACATTGCCTTCTTTTTTCTTTCTTTCTTTCTTTCTTTTCTCCATAGGCCATAGGTGATCTAGAAACTCTGCATTGCCCTCTAACTAGCTTTCCTTCCCCTGTTCTCCTTCTTCTCGGTTTCCGCTGGTGTTTATTATCAGAAAGTCAGGGAATTTCATTTCCTCTCCAAAAAGGATGATATTTAAATACTCTTGGCTTTTGTCTTCAAAGTAGTACAAGACTAAGGCTTTGAAGATGAGACTCTCCGGCTGAACGCAGAGCTCAAAGCAAGGGAAAAGGAAGGGCTTTTTTTCCTTTCCCTTTGTAAAATATATCAGGTCCAATCATTTTAACTCGGAAGAATCTACATGTGGTGTCTCGATAGGAACTGTGAAGCCAAGCGTTAATGGTTAAAAATTGGCTGAACCGTAGCGCACTCGAGTGCTGTAATTCTAGGATTAGCTAGATGTAGACCAAAGAAGTGCCAGGGCTGAGAGATACAAGATCCTATATGGCAAAAGTACCTGCAGTTGGTCTTTTCCAGCTTTATGCCGTCCTTGTGTGAACTGTATAGGATGCCTTTGGATGGTAGAATATTGAATTTACCCTTTTTACCTGAACTAAGAGACCCAAACCTGTTCCAGCATGACAATGCCCCTTCTGCATATATTGCTTGGAGATCTTGAGTGACCTGCTATAGAGCCCTGACCTCAACCCTATTGAACACCTTCGGGATGAAAAGGAACGGTGACTGCACCCCATATCAGTACCTGACTTCACTAATACCTTTGGAGCAGAATGAGCACAAATCTCTACTTTGAAATCTAGTGGAACCTCTTCCCAATGTTGATATTATAACAATTCAGTGTTATGGGATGTTCATAAAGCACATATGATCAGAGAGCCACGATCTTCTGTTCATATGATGTATCAGTTTCACAAATACACTTTTCTTATATTGATTGCCTCTAAGGAAGTGATATGTATAATTGCAGGTTCTTATCATAGATGTGTTACACTAATGAAAAAAAAATAACAAAGGGGCATGGTTGTTAGCACATTCGCCTCACACCTCCAGGGTCCGGGTTTGATTCCCGCCTCTGCCATATGTGTGTGGAGTTTGCATGTTCTCACCGTGTCTCAGGGGGTTTTTCTACGGGTTCTCCGGTTTCCTCCCGGTCCAAAAACATGCACGGTAGGTTGATTGGCACCTTAGAAAATTGTCTCTTGTGTATGAATGTGTGTGTGTGTCCCGCGATGGGTTGGCATTCCATCCAGGGTGTATCCTGCCTTAATGCCCATAGACGCCTGAGATAGGCACAGACTCTCCATGACCCGAGGGAAGATCGGATATAGCGGTAGAAGATATATGTGGTGATTTTACCCTCTATAAAAAATGTTTTTCTTGCTTTTCTTTTGTGTATTCTTATAAATTTGAGCTCTCCAGTTATCAAATGGACTGTTTTATTGTTTATTGCTTATTTCCATGTAAAAAAAAAAAGCCCGTCCTTTTACAAATCTTCCTTTTTAAAAAAGAAAAGTGCATCGCTTTACTAGATGGAAGGTCATAAGTTCCAATCCCACCAAGCTGGGTCACTGAGAGTGTCCACCAAAATTCCATAAATGTAGATTTAACAAAAGATATATTTGCTGCAAGGAATGTATTTGGAAAGTGGAACAAAAGACGAACGCACCCTCATAGAGCTTGTTGAAAACATGCCAAGAATGTGCAACCCCTAATCAGCAGCATTATTCACAATCTCAGATACATTTGGCTGATTTCGCTTTACACGTTTCCTAGTCACATTAGCCAAAACAGGTTTTTTTTTATTATTCTAAAAAAATAATTAAAATAAAAATGAACACAAAATGAGTCCACAGTAACGTTTCACACCAAGGAAAAGACTCCATTTCCACGTTAAATCATGGCGTTTTTGCTGAGAGACAGAATACCTGTTGTCGGCTGGAAACAGGCACACCGGGTTGCAGGAAATTAGGAAAGTCAATTTGCATTTGAATTTCAAATAATCCCCCGCTAAAAAGTTGGCTCCTGTGTTTTAGTTATTTATTTATTTATTTATTTATTTATTTTGCCTGTAATGTAAAATGGGGGATTAGCCTGGCTGAAACAGGATCTCGAGATGGCAGACACACAGAAAGCCGCAGAGTGCTCTAAACTCCGCGTTTTCATGCTGGGGGAAGCTACAAATCTTCCCTGGGTCTGGCAGTCATCGGGTTCAAACCCTGATAAATACATCCTTGTTGTGAACCTGAAATCATCACTCGCTTTTCACCAGGGAAGCGCATTTCTGAGTGGAGCTGTAGGCCCCGCTGTAGCCATTCGAGCGCTAATAGCCCAATTACATAAACCCACTGCGGCTTTGCCTTGTAGAGCGAGCACATCTTTCTCTTTCCCTGAAGCTCTCCTCTGTATTTTAATGTCACGCTCAACACCATAAGTCTATTTACTAAGTGTGCCATGCGCTAAGGGCCCCTTCATTGCGGCACACAGAGGACGTCCGCGCAATGAGGGCTTGCCATTTTTAAGCTATCATTTAAGAATACACCGTTCGTAGGGAATTTATGGCTTGCTGCTTGATGCTATGACCTACACTATGAAGGTTTACACATAATTCCCAAACATTCAATACAACCTGACCTTCTTGGCAACAAAGCTTTTTTTTTTTTCGTTCTTTCTTTTTTTTTTTCCTTCCCTGGCCTGAATGTTTTACACCTGAAATATCAACATCCCTTTCAGGGCTTCCTTTCATCTAGTTGACTCGAGCTGATCTTTTGACTTTAGTCAATCACTGTAGGGCCTTTTTGACATGGCATAGACTCTACAGCCGCGGGTGTGAGGGCGAAAACAAAACGGCGCCTTGTGCCACGTTGCCGCCGCTGAAGTATCCGGTGTTGATTTATTTTCTTTTGACAGCGAGATTCAGATTCGTGTGCTGGTTATAATACGTTATTGTTTCTATGGTAACGGTTTAATTCACAGGGACTGCAGGCGCTGTACGTAATTGAAGCCTAATAATAAACTGATTTTCTCAAAAAAAAAAAAAAAAGTTTAATCATAGGCCTTTAATCACACCACTCAATTATTGATCATTTCCCCGAAAACAGCCCACCTTCAAGTGTATGATTCTTTTTTTTTTTTTTTTGAAGAGGAATGGGCTCCTGAGTTACACTAGACCACCTACATTCATACCAGTACCTAATCAGCCAATCATGTGGCAGGAGCACAGTGCAGAAAATCATGCAGATACGGGTCAAGAGCTTGAGTTAATGTCCACATCAAGCACGAGATAAAAATGAATCTCTGACTTTGCCAGATGGGCTGGTTGGAGTGTTTCAGAAATTGCTGATCTTCTGCGATTTTCTATACTCGACTGTCTCTAGAGTTTACACAAAACAAAAGGGGGGTGGCGGAATATAGCGTTTGGTGAGAACCTGCAGGCTGGAACACCCTGTTAATGAACGAGATCAGAGGAGAATGATTCGACTGGTCTGAGGTGGCAGGAGGCCAAAGTAACTGAAATAAACACTCTTTACAACCATAGGGAGCAGAAAAGCATCTCAGAATTGCACTGTGTGTTACATCTTGGGGTACGAATACCAACTTTGTACCTCAAGTAGGACCTCATATTTTAAAACCTGAAGTACTTTATTTACTAATGTTAAAATCCCTGGCATGTACTTAAGTAAAAGTAAAGAGTATCCATTCTTACGAACTGTTTTAGGGTCACGCTGGACCTCATGTCAGATTAATATATTTCAAATGGTGTTACCCTGATGAATGTATCCGGACTGAATATCCACCGTATAGAACACGAGCAATGATGAACTCGATGTTTACTGAGATTTAGGTTGCAAAAGCTGAACAATAGAAAGGCACGGTCAAAGGCACGGTGGCTTTGTGGTTAGCACGTTCGCCTCACACCGCCAGGGCCCGGGTTTGATTCCCGTCTCGGCCATGTGTGTGTGTGGAGTTTGCATGTTCTCCCCGTGCTTCAAGGAGGTTTTTCTCCGGGTTCTCCGGTTTCCCCCCTGGTCCAAAAACTTGCACGGTAGGTTGATTGGCACCTTGGAAAATTATCCCTATTGTGTGTTTGTGTGTGTGTGTGTGTGTGTGTGTGTCCTGTGATGGGTTGGCATTCCATCCAGGGTGTATCCTGCCTTAATGCCCATAGACGCCTGAGATAGGCACAGACTCCTCGTGACCCGAGGGAAGATCGGATAAAGCGGTAGAAGATGAATGAATGAATGAAAGCTGAACAATGGATTATAACTAAAGGAACAAACCTGTACTGAAAATATAAGAAGTAGATATTTGTGTACAAAATTGCAGTGAGAAAATTTTATTTAATTTTTTTTGTAAATAATACCAGAAAAAAAACTACTTTAATACAGTAATGAAGCTCCGTTGCTTCCCATCTCTGTAGAATACTATATTAAAAACAGGAATTTGCTGTTATATTGGGTAGAGACTTTTATTTTAGTCTCATGAACGTTTTGCGCCATTTTCTAAATGTCATGTGATCATGTGAACCTGGAAATGCGAAAAAAAAAACAGTTTCCATTACAGTTTTGCGAATGATTCCTTTTTCGCATCGTCTAAAAAAAAACACCTCTCGCGAGCGGAAAAACTTTTTCGCTAAACCCGTGCGTTTTTGCGAATTTGACGCGTTTCCATTAAACGTATTTCCAATTCGCTATTTAAACTTGCGCATTTTGAAGGGTAACGGAAACTATTGACTATTTCCACAAAAGCCTTGTTTTTGGCCGAGATAAATACTCATACTTCGAAGATTTGCGCATGCTGCGATGATTTCCTGCGTAATACATAGATATAGAATGATTATTTGAGTTGCATTACCCTTCCCAGGCGACTCAAAAACAATCCGGCCAATTTTTCCCGGACCTCTCTTATTAATAATGTATTTCCACACCCACAACTACTTTTATTGCATCATTCTGTATCAAACTCTTGCCACTATTGTGTGTGAAAATCCTAGGAGATCAGCACTTTATGAAACACTCAAACCAGCCCATCTGGTACCAGCATCCATGCCGAGTTCAAAGTTAATTTCACACTTTTATTATCCCTTCTTTTTTTTTTGTGAACTTAAACTGAACTCTTTTGTCCTGTGTGTCTAGAATGCGATTTTGTGTGTCCAATATCCTATAACCTTCCATATTTCACCCTGGAAGAGACATGACATGGCACATCTGGGTCAGAAAGAGTTAAGTTCCTTACTCAAAGAAGGTCTGGAATTGGTATGTTTTGGGATTAAACGTGTAATCACGAGAGCGGATCCTTAAATACTAAGTCAGGTTTCCTCGAACCTGATTCGAACCTTAATACAGCTTCCAAGACCATTTCACGCTTTTGACTTGCCCGGGCTTCTTCACTCAGCAGGAGCCCAAAGGATGGCATGTCCATATTCATTTGTGTCCGATGAAATCGAATATTGAGGTCTGGTGTGTTTCGGGTTGACTGCTGTCTCTGACCCAGCCAATTTCCTCAAGTTTCATACAAGGTACTTACACTAATAGGACTTGAGGTTCTATGGCTCTCAGCCCAGACTGATGCCCACCTGCCTGGCACTGATCACTCAAGGACAAGCGCCTCGGCCCGTAATAAGGTCCATGTCCGTAGTCGGGCCTGTGTGTCTGCAGCATGTCTTAATCAGCCAGAACCTGTCAGGAGCTCGGCTGAAAGTCTTTAGCATGTGACATCTTCTTGTCCGGGACTCGCTCTGGTGACGTGACGGACTCAAATTCGGCATCCGACATTGTTTTTGGCACTCGGGTTTCGCAGCGTGTCAAAATTGCAGTGCGGTGTCAGGCCACCGTCAGCCTCCCAGCCACCCACGCAAGTCCATCGGAGGCATAGATCATAGAAAGGTAAGACGATAAAACGCATAATCAGCGGTGGACATCTTTATTTTCCTGTGCTCAAATAGCGTATCTGTACTAAATCTGTACTAAAGTAATTCCATTAGAGGAGACTTTCACTTCACTCCATTTCAAAGGCAAATGTCTTACTTTTTACTCATTTTTATTAATGAGCAAGTAAAAAAACGTTACTGGTCAAGCATGCAGCATGCCAGCAATCCCGGTCGAACGCACGCTCTAATTTTAACATGTTTTTTTTTTGCTGCTTAGTGGTCAGTGTCAGTTCAACAGTAAGCAGTAGAGAGAAATAAATGATGGAACAAACTGTTGACCCAACAAGTGTTTGACTCATTAACATCATTCTATTAATACATAGATTAGAGCAGCTTTTTGGGTAAACTTAGTGGATTAGGAAAGCCAAAAACAGATGATAATAAGAACATTATCATTCATTCATCTTCTACCGCTTTATCCGATCTTCCCTCGGGTCACGGGGAGTCTCTGCCTATCTCAGGCGTCTATGGGGCATTAAGGCAGGATACACCCTGGATGGAATGCCAACCCATTGCAGGACACATACACACAATCACACACTAGGGACAATTTTCCAAGGTGCCAATCAACCTACCGTGCATGTTTTTGGACCGGGGATGAAACCGGAGAACCCGGAGAAAAAAACCCTGAGGCACGGGGAGAACATGCAAACTCCACACACACACATGGCCGAGACGGGAATCGAACCCGGACCCTGGCGGTGTGAGGCGAATGTGCTAACCACTAAGCCACCGTCCCCCATTAATAAGAACATTATAGCTTTGACGTTGGATACTTAAGTGTATTTGAAGGCAAGTACTCAACTTTAAAGGGAGCGCTTTTACTTTTAGTGGAGTAATATGTTGTGTAACAGTGCATCAACTACACGCTTTGTATACTTTGGCCACCACTGCATTTAATAGTGTGATTGAAAAATTGCGTGCACTAATAGCGATTTAGCAAATCACAACTAGTCAGAATACTACCGACTAACTGATCCTTACCAAATAAGATAAATCCCATGACAAGTTGACATGTAACACAATTGTTAAATACACAGCAGCACTTTAACTTACTAGTGAGTCAATACGAACAGTGTGATAGGTCAGCCTTTTCCATTTCCAAAAGCAAATCCAGTTGGACTCCTGATGAAAACGAAATGTTCCAGGCTTCAGATGTTTGGTTTTTGCGAGTCCATGCCCACTGGATCTTCCCATTCCTCTTCCTGGCTGCCACATGTGAAATCCAGTGTTATATGATGTGAAATACTTTTCTTCCAACTGCAGTTGTATAGAGTTTATTTTATTTATTTATTTATTTCTCTCAGATAGATCCAGTCGGGCTGTTCTTCTCTTAATCTTTCTCATTAACAAAGCTTTCCCGACCTGAGGACTGAGGGCTTTTTGTTTATGCCACTATTCCGTATACACTCTGCTGTACATGAACATCCCAGCAGATTATCTGAAATACTCAGCTCAGCTCAGCCGGCATGATCCTTCCCACAGTCAGAGTCACCCAGATTACATTTTTCTTTTCAATTCGAATGTTTGGTCTAAAGCGAAGCGCTTGGCTTCTTGTGTGCATGTGGATGATTTTATGCTTTGTGCTGCTACCACATGATTGGCTGATTGGATGATTGCAATACACTCTGGGACACCATTACCTTGAAACACACACACACACACACACACACACACACACACACACACACACACACACGCGAACATACCTAAACACAATCTAGTGTGGCCAATCCACACTAGTTGTGAAAAAGAGGAATGGGGAAGTACAATAGAAGTAAATTCCAGGTAAAAAAAAGTACACTGGCTATAAATTGATGTTAGAATCCACTGTACCATTTATTTCCCTGAAAACTGTAGATTTTTTTTTTCAAGGCCTCTTTTCTCAAGAGTTATCCTCTGGGAAAAAAATGGGAACAGTACAAATTACCATGGCCACGGTATGTTACATGGCCACTTATACTAGTTCACACAAAATTACTGTTCTCTGTTATAATATATATATATATATATATATATATATATATATATATATATATATATATATATAATATATATATATATATATCATTCATCATTCATTCATTCATCTTCTACTGATATATATGATCTTCCCCTCGGGTCACAGGTAGCCTTCAGGCCTCTCAGGCATCTATGGGCATTAAGGCAGGATACACCCTGGATGGAATGCCAACCCATCGCAGGGACACACACACACACACACATTCATACACTAGGGACAATGGGTGGTGCCAATACAAGGTGCCAATCAACCTTACTGTGCATGTTTTTGGACCGGGGGGAGGAAACCGGAGAAACCGGAGAAAAAAAAAAACCCTGAGGCACACGGGGAGAACATGCAAACTCCACACACACATGGCCAAGACGGGAGCCACTGTGCCCCTTGTTCGCGGCGGACAGCAGAGAGAGGAGAGAGACAGGACGAGCGATGGGAAGGCGGGAGAGGAAAGGCCGGACCGAGCGACCTACCGGGACAGGGATCTCTTCCGAAGGATATATATATATATATATATAGCTTATATATATATAATATATATATATATATATATATATTAATTTATATTAGGGCTGTGCCACTGATGGTAGTGTACGTGACGTCATACACTTTTGTGTGTTAATGTTAACACACAAATTTCCGTTGCATTGACGTGTATGGTAGAGACCTGCACGCCCACAGGACCCAACACAAATGAATACGGCGCGGGACAGGATTTGATGGTGAAGGCGAGAATATATTCATGTGTGTGAGGGTTGAGGGAAGATAGTATTATTGCGGGAGCGACTTAAATATTACCTGCCGGAGAAAATAACATATTTTTGCGGGCGGGAGCGGGACAGAACCTTGCGGGCGGGAGCGGGACGAAATCCCCCCCACCCCCCGCCCTATACATTTTTTGATAACAATATCTTATGGCAAATGATGTAAAAAAAAAAAAAAAAAGCCACAGTATTGTAGTAGATATTATTAGCTGCGTCGAGGAAATTTGCCGCCTTGTCAGTCTTCTCGTTCCATCAGCTGTTAAAGGACATTGGTCACAACATCCTGCTTCCGACTCCATGCAATGTTTCTCCGAGATGGCAAGCAAAGAGAGCTGCTTTGCAGCAGATGTCGCTTTTCCTTCTGAAGTGCTCTCGGCTGCGCTGTCAAAAGCTAAGGCTGATTGATCGCCGCGATACCCGTCGACAGAAGTGTTTGCCGGGTTCGCGCAAGAGAATGTGTACTGTACATGCATGTGTTCCTATAAGGTGTGTGGGGGAAAAAAAAACATGACTAAAATGAAAATTAGACCTCGGATGTTGCTTGTAAACTGTTTACACTTTTGTGTGGAAGTAGGTAGCAGGTGGCCGGGACAGGTGTCTGAAGGAGGCTCAGCTGAAAGACATTGAAATGGGAAACAAATTGGAGGAAGCGTTTTTGTGATGGGGTGGCGGGGGGGGGGGGGGGGGGGGTTGGGGGTTCAGGGGGTGGTGGGGGGGGGGGGGGGGGGGGGGGTGGGGGGGGGGGGGGGGGGGGTTTCCGGTGATTGGTGTCAGGGGTGATGGATGTTACTAGCTCGGGATGCAGTGGCTGGGCTGCAGTGGCCAAAGAGCCCAGGTGCAGTGGAGGGGGATGCAGAGGAAGTGGAAAGAAAAGAAAGGATGGGGGGGGGGAGAAAGAGAGGGAGAGAGAACACTCGTAAGTGCAGGACAAAGCTGTCAGGTGGCCACAATACAGCCGTGCAGCATGCCTCAAATGCACACAGACGGGAAACTCTGAAGTAAGAGTTATACGGCCGAGAAATCTTTGTTCCCCACGTTAGTGTGACCTTTATAGGACAAATGACTCGCGGTGTTCCGGGTGTGTGTCTGCTCCAGATAAAAAGAGGTGACATTAGAAAAGATGATCTCTGGTCTCTGTACTGATTTGTAGAGAGTAAAAAAAAAAAAACATCTTTTCCCCCCTACCTTTCTCTTCTCTGTGTGTTGAGAGTGAAATGAGGAGAAATGACACTTCACAGGTGGGTTATGTACACACTCTCCAGTGTTGTCAAACAATGACACTTCATCAGCCAACTATATTCCCCTTGCCTAGTATACCTCTCAACCTGTACAGATTCACATAGGCCCAAGCCAAAGAGGGGGGAAAAAAATCCATATGGCTTACTGAAGAAATCCTGCGCAAGCCTGAGAGCAGCGCTGGCATTCGGCCGCCGTAATCGGACTCCCATCCAGAACAACAACAAAAAAAAAAAAGAAAAAAATCTGGAACCATTCCAATTTTATCACCGCTCCCCATCTTAAAACCGTCGTAAAGTTGTGCTTTAACTCCGAAACTGATTTCCGTAGTAATCCAGACTTTTCTCGCTAATCCATGTCTAAATTCCGGCGAAAACCCTTTTCAATTGAGACATCGCTGAGTTTCCTCTTACCTTACATTTCCCATGTGCCTCTCTGTTCTGCGTTGTCGTGTTTGCTTTTTGTGTTTTTGCCTGGCGTACGTACGACGGGCTACGGAAACCGGATTGAGCCGAGCATTAAATTGAATTAACGGATGGGCGTGATGTGCCAGTATGGCAGGTGCATGCAGTCGTGTCTATGTGGACGCCATTGACTGGTGGCAGCTGCGGATGCTGATTTGCTCCCCTAGACGACGTCTAAATAGAGGGGCATCCGCCCCATGGCATCTTTTTTGTCGCGAATAAGGACCTTATGCGGTCCAAAAGTAGGTATCAGACCACAGCTCGCGTTGTTTCATTTGACAACACGGATAAGCCATCGTGGGTTTGTCGAGACAAGCAAACAAACCGCTCTCAATATCACTTTGTTTGGCAGTGCCACTTGTCAACATTGGCACACACGCCTCACGCCTGCCAGCACTTTAAATGTAAACTGTAGGGTTACCCCCCCCCCCCCCCCCCCTGTCCCCGTCACACCACCCCCCCCCCACCCTTTAGAACAAATGCACCAGCAATAGCTTACTACTCCAGTGATGCAAAACAAACAGCCTATTCTGTCAGGGCGGACAAGCCTGGCATACGAATGGCACATTTACTACAATATAAATGTCCTGCAGCAGCAGCTATGTAATCCGCATCTTGTGTCTATTCCAGACCTTTCCTTTAGGTATGGGCCAGTCCACACATCCATTATTCAGCTTTTTTTTCTTTCCTTTTTTTTTTTTACTGGCATGCATTCCATTCCTGTGCACATCATTCCACTTTATTTTTTGATTTTTTATTTTTGCCTCAGTTTTCCATGTAGAAAATGGAGTGTTTATAGAAGTTCAATTTCGTGAGTGCTTTTCCAGGTCCGGGGAGGTGCTTATTCTAGAAGATTCCGCACTATATAATAGCAGCGGAGCAGCACTTCAGATGGAACTGCCGAGCACGTACAATCAGTCCTCAGCCTGAAATGAGGTGGCGTGAAGTGGCGCCACTGTTTGTTCGCACGACTGGTTGAGTCTTGAGAACGGAATATTATATATATTTTTTTTATATTTTGTTGTTGTTGTCGTCGTTTCTTCGCCAATTCTTTCGGCGCCACTTTCCGTCGAAATGACGCCGGCGACACTTTCCAGCAAGATTCCATCTAAGGGCTCCAGTGTGGCTGTAACCTTTTCCTCATAATCCGTCCTTTTGTAGCTTAATGTCAGTAGATTAATTGCGGTTTTAAACACCGAGTCGGCGATTAATACGCACCGCTTCACCTGCTTCCTTTCATTGCGCTTGGCAGGAGTTGAGGTTCGCCAATACCCCAGGCCAAGTTCGCCGTCGCTGCCGTCGTGTCGTGTTTTTTTTTTTTTTCCTCGTGCCTCGCGCTCTTTATCTCGCGTTCACTGCTTGGTGTCTCTCAGTCATTAAGTCACACTTTTCCAATCGCGCGTTCTTTCTCTTTCGCCCAGTGAAACCTGAGTCGCGCACATGAAAACAGCTCGTGTGGATGAGCATGCCCCCTAGCCTGCAGTAATCCTCTGAGGTAAATGTCCTGAAGTGCGGCGTGAGGCGACGGAGACAGCCTCAGCCCGTGATGAATGACGCCTTGTGTACGAGCAGCTGTCCCGTTTCTATCCAAACGCCGTCACATTACGCGCACAGGCACGAGACCGAGAGGCAGACACCGATGCTTCGGTCGACAAAGGGCAGAAACCGTGCATGTTAAGCCTTGTGAAGACGTCGCAGTGTGCGTGCCCGCGTAAGGGGCATTGTCTTGAATTGTCTAACATCACCCAAAAGGCTTCTTTCAAAGCTCTAGGTTTAAAGCCAGAGATCTTTGTTCGCTTCGGATAATAGGTCGGAGACGCACCCTCATACATATATGCAGATAATTGGTGTACATTAAGTATTTATGGCGGTCCTGTGCCACCAGCGCCAGCATCCCCCTTCATGCTCTTACGCGACTGTAACGTCCCCGCAGAGATCGAAACTGATTCATTTATGTTCGAGTTACAACGGAGTCAGAAAGCAGACTGCCGGCCCATCTGTGGCACTGACTCCAGGGATGAAATAAATGTCTCTGCCTCTCGCCACTAACGACCTGCCTTTATCCTCCAATTAAACAACAACAACAAAAAAAAAACGACAACGCAAATGCGATTGTTTACAAATCAGTCAAGCAAGTCAGCCTGACTCTCCTTCAGCGCGTTAAAATGGAACAGGCCGTATTTTTCCAAAAAAATATGGAGAAATTACACGGAGGCCATTATCACTTTTCCGGCTGCCAGATTTTCCTGCGAGGCTATTCGGGGACTCTCGAGCTGCAGCGTGTGTGAAATATGGCAAATGAATGTACCTTTTGTCGGGTTGCGGCGGGAAAAAAAAAAAAAGAACTCTCTCTGCTGCCGAGCCGCATGCGTGCCTGCGTGTGTGTGTGTGTGTGTGTGTGTGTGTGTGTGTGCGAGTGTGTGTCATTTGCCTTGTCAGATACAGTACAAACTTACTCTCTCTGTCTCTCTCTCCTCCATTTCATCTTGCCTCTCTTCAGTGTACAGCAGTGCACACATTCTGGCTGACTGCATCACTTGTTCCTGCTCATGCATTCTCTGCAGATTTAATTACACGCCTTTCTGGATTCATATAAAAAAAAAGTGTGTGCGGGAGAGAGAGCGAGAGAGAGAGAAAGAGAGAAAGAGACACGAGGCTGAGAGAGAGAGAGAGAGAGAGAGAAAGAGGTTGCGTCCAAGCGGATCCCCAGAGCCGCGTATTTATGTTGGGTGGAAAATAAGTCCGCTGGAGTGTTTCTGTAATGACACGCTACTGTATAATGATCTGCACTGACCTCCCAAATGAGCGGATTAAGCCAGGCATGTGTGGAGCACGAAATAATGGGCACAGGGAGCAGCGGGGTTCCTCCAACACACACTTCCACCTGCCAGGGTGCTAACGGGCCACGAGGAATAACCTGGGTTCCTCTCATTGTCGACTCGCAAACACTTTTATCCATTTCTCTTTATGTATGCCGCAAGGGGGGGGTGGGGGGGGGGGGGGGGGGGGGGGGGGGGGTTATAACCTGAATGCAAATTCGTTATTCAAAATAATAATCAGGGCTCTAAACAGATACGGATTGAAGGTGCATTATTTATTTATTTATCTATTTATCTATCTATCTATTTATTTATTTTTAAACCGTGGTTCGACTAGAGGTGTTTATCAGGCTCGGGAATTTTTTATGATTTTTTTTTTTTTTATCGAGATAAATAAAATAATAATAATAATAACGAGTGAGAATAAAAAAATTAATAAAAACAACTCTAGTTAGAAGGGGCATGGTGGCACGTTCGCCTCACACCGCCAGGGTCCGGGTTCGATTCCCGTCTCGGCCACCATGTGTGTGTGGAGTTTGCATGTTCTCCCCGTGCCTCAGGGGGTTTTTCTTTTTTTTCTCCGGGTTCTCCGGTTTCCCCCGGTCCAAAAACATGCACGGTAGGTTGATTGGCACCTTGGAAAATTGTCCCTAGTGTGTGAATGTGAATGTGTGTGTGAATGTGAGTGTGTGTGCCCTGCAATGGGTTGGCATTCCATCCAGGGTGTATCCTGCCTTAATGCCCATAGACGGCTGAGATAGGCACAGACTCCCCGTGACCCGAGGGAAGATCGGATAAAGCGGTAGAAGATGAATGAATGAATGAACTCTAGTTAGTCGACACTAAGGAGCTGTCAGAGCTTCGAACAGGGTTTAGACGTCACCCATCTCAATAAAGACACCATGAGAGTACCAAACGGACAGGGAGGTGCTTGGCGGCGACGCGTTACGCCACACCGCCGCCCCCCCTTTCCCCGACTCGCATGGGCTTCGACACGTGAGCGCACAATCACAGAGGCGTGAGTTCAAGCCTGACTCGCTTTATGCACCGTACGGCAGGCGGTGGCAGCTCCTGTCACGGAGAGGGTTTATTGTTTGGGTTCAGCAGTTTCTCCTCGGTATCAAAGAGAACAGTCTCAATATAGTCAGTGTTACTAAAACCTGTTGTTGATGTGTTCATCCGGCAAATAAAAACGCAACCACCTCTGCATGGGATTCCTTCTCCCTCTCCGACGCCTTTCTTTCTTTTCTTTCTTTCTTTCTTTCTTTTTTTTAACCTTGTTGTGATGCCGTTCCATCAGCCGTATGATGGGAACACTTGGAAGTTTTTTTTTTTTTTTTTTTTTTTTTTTGCATCACTACGTGCAGGTGAGGCAATGTCAGATAGGGAACTACTGTGCCATGTCAGAAACATCATTCATTCCAGTGCACCGTAACAAAAAAGGGAGGGTGAAAGCGTGTTGAGTGTCAGAGGGAGAGGCTTGTCATATCTGTCAGCAACGAGAACACAGGCTGAAGGTTGGAGCTGCTATCTCAGGAGCAAATATGTAGCCAATGGCAGAACGGGAGCCATACACACACACACACACTCTCTCTCTCTCTCTCTCTCTCTGTCTCTGTCTCTCGTCTCTTTCTGTCACACACACACACACACACACACACACACACACACACACACACACACACACACACACACACACACACACACACACACACACACACACAAACACACACACTCTCTCTCTCTCTCCCTGCCTTTCTTTTGCACCGGCTGATCCTGGGGATTAAAGCGTCTGTCTCTCTGCCCCTGTAATGGCATTAGAAGATTGGATATGTTTTAGTATTCCATCAAAGAACATCTGATATGAGGGGCAGGCTGATTTAATTAAGTAAAAAGCAAGGCCTGAGAGTGAAAGCGAAAGAGGAGGGTGGCGGGTGGAAAAAAAAAAAGGGGGGGGGGGGTGGAATCGGCTGCTTTGTGCAAATGCTCAGGAACGAAGCTGGCGGTCATTACTCTTGTGAATTCCGTGGGAACGTTTGGACAAAATGAATCTCGTCCGAACCTCTTGACGGCGCATCGATGAATTGATGCAAAAATAAATAAATAAATAAATAAATAAAAGGGTCGCTTTGGCTTGTGGGAGAGTTTGAACGATGTTGGAAGTGACCTCGCGGTTCTAAGTCGTCTCGCTGCCTCTGCACCTCCTCTTTTCCAACTCCCTCTGCGTTAACCTTAACTTTGTCCTCGTCCCTTTTTCCCGTCCTTTGAAAAAAATACATAAATCCACACAAAAATATTCAAGGGGGCTGTTACTTATTTATATATTTCCTTGCAATTAGAAGCCCACCTCCTTCACTAAGTTGACCTTTTTCATTCGCTTTAATAGGCCGGTAAATGTTTTGGTTGACACACGGCTTATAAGAGTGGGCTCTTCTCTTCATGGTCTCGCGCTGGGTTTATTGTTCACGGCGCTATATTGATTTTGCACCGAATGTCGCGTGTTTTTCCTTCCCCCGACTCAAGGACACTCACTTAAAATACATGTGAGTGACATTTTTTTTTTTTTTATTATTTTCACGGTCTTGCTTTTTCTGTCCTTGGTGGTTTGAGCGAGTAGTTAGTGTTAATTATAAATATATACGTATGCTTCTCTTGTCATAGAGATATAAAGCGATTTATTTTTTTTTAATAATACATTAGCTTAGTCAGGATGTTGTTCATTATTATGAGTACTTATTACGAAGTGGGTATTCAGCGTCAGCTGTGCCAGTCTTTTCTAATATACATATACACCTATATATATATATATATATATATATATATATATATATATATATATATATATATATATATATAATATATATATATATATATATATATAAACTGTGCACGAGTGACACTTGTGGAAAGTAAGTGGCTGGTGTTCTGTGTTCAATTTTAGGTCCTTGTTAACTGTTTTCTCTTATTGTTTAGTTGTGCGTAGCTTTTTATTCAAATAGAGTCCATCATTTCACCACTTTTGGGCCACTTATAAGCATCTGTTTACTCAATCTGAATGAGAGATGTTGATATTTATATATGGATATAAGTGAATTATGTAAAGCTGCTTGGTGACGATGATTTTTAAATCCTTCACATGTTGACAGTGAGCACATTGATGGACCTTATTGCTAAAAAAAAAAAACATTGTAAAGCCTGGGTAAATGGTGAAAACACTAGTGGTGTCACTGACTAGGGATTCATTGTCGAATCAGAATCATGAGGCTGTGGTTTTTAGGGGCCGTCCGTGCCTGTAGTCACCTGATGGTTAAATGTGTTTTTAGGGGTGACACCAGGTATTCAAAAAGTGGCTAAACTTTTAATTTCTCACTACTTTTAATTACAGCTTTTCATTTCTTTTACACGCAGCATACGGCTTCCTAATTAAACGTCCCAAACTGTCACATGATAGACGAAAATGACGAGGCCATTATTATCTTTTTGTGGTTAACATGAAAGGCAGTGTGCCTTTATTTATAAGGCAGGATAGCCTTTATTTGTCACATATACATTCTTTCTTTACATGTCCCAGCTTGTTTTTGGAAACTGGGGGTCAGCCATGATACAGCACCCCCTGGAGGACGAAAGGTTAAGGGCCTTTCTGTGGCAGCTTGGCAATACCGGACCCCCGACCTTTCGATCAGTAGCCCAGCGCCTTAACCACTGATCTACCCCTTCCCGAATAAACATTTGTAAAACAATTTCTCAGATCATTTTAAAGTCACGATTAACACAAAAATATAGAATAAAACGTATTCAACATTTTGGATAAATGGACCTTATAAAATACAATTAAATAAATACAGCACAGGGGCACGGTAGTTTAGTGGTTAGCACTTTCGCCTCACACCTCCACGGTCCGGGGGTTCGATTCCGTTTCGTCTCATGTCGGCCATGTGTGTGTGGAGTTTGCATGTTCTTCCCCGTGCCTCAGGGGGTTTTTTTTTCTCCGGGTTCTCGGTTCCGGTTTCCTCCCGGTCCAAAAACATGCACGGTAGTAGGTTGATTGGCATCTTGGAAAAATTGTCCCTAGTGTGTCAAGTGTGTGTGTTGTGTGTGTGTGTGGTGTGTGTGTGTGTGTGTGTGTGTGTGTGTGTGTGTGTGTGTGTGTGGTGTGGGTCCTGGCATGGCATTCCATCCAGGGTGTATCCTGCCTTAATGCCCATAGACGCCTGAGATAGACAGGCCAGCTGATAGGCACAGGGCTCCCCGTGACCCGAGGGAAGATCGTATAAAGCGGTAGAAGATGAATGAATGAATTCATTAGATATTGTTTTACTTTTGTTTGTCTGACCGCTTAGAAACAGATTAAACAGGTAGTTATGAGGAACTAGTCGTTTTGACTAGTTGGCACCTCATGACATGGCAGATGCCCTTATCCAGAGTGACTTACAAGTGAGCAATTGAGGGTTAAGGGCCTTGCTGAAGGGCCCTCTATTGGTGGTGGTGTTGGGGGGGGCGGATTTGAACCTGTGATCAACCGGTTCAGAGGCCAACGCCCCAAATAAATAAATGAAATCTGTCTGCAACCTGAAATGAATGGATACTTTGCTTACTTTCTTGCTGTTAACCTGCATTTATTCATGTTGAGTTTGAAAGCGACCGCTGTCCTTTCTCTGACTTTTTTCTGATGGCTTACTTGTTTATAATTGTGTTCCCACTTGCCACCACAAATAATATCGCAACTGATCCAAAGGCAAGACCAGGGTACAGCGAATAGCAAATGTCACCTTGATGGCGGAATGCAGAATGAGATTCAGATCTGAGATCAACTTTCTCCTTCGCTAAAAGATATCTGATTGGCGAATCTTCCTTTTTAATTGCTTCGGGATAAATGGCCGTCATTGGCACGCTTTCGAGAATAGCATGGTTGAACGGTCCTGTCGAGACTGTGCTGACCATGCCACACGCCCCTGCCCTTTCTATCTACTACTCCCTTTGAGAGAAAAAAAAAACAACAACAAAAAAACCATTCTGCTCTTCTAACCTTTTAATTACATGAAAGTCTGGCCTGTACCATTCAAACCCCCCCCCCCCACCCCCCCCACAGTGCGTGCGAGTAGTCCACTGTCAACAGGCTGTGTGCTGAATGACTGAATAGGTCCGGGCATGTAAATTCCGACCAGCCATCAGGAAGCAAGGAGGACCTTTGGCCTTTGGAGTATTTCGGAAAAGGCCAGCTCTTTTGGCAGCCCTATCGCTGGCCTGCCTTCAGTGGTTTTCTCATGGAATGTCACATACCAATGGCGTGCTTTTATTTTCTTGTGGAAAATGAATCCCCGAGATTATTCTCAACATTGAAAGGAGAGGAATTTTCAAAAGCGTCTGGATTACCGGCTCTGTTTAGTTCTGTGGCAAGTCTGAATGCGTGCCCTCGGAATGTACGGAACCTCAAAAGTCGCTTGAAAGTCAGAGACTGATGGGGTTGCAGATGCTAGAGGAGCATCATTCTCTCCTCACCCCTCCCTTCTGTGAGGTGACTCGAGGACACCAGGGTGAATATTCCCATCAATGAGGAGCTTATCAGAGTGTCAGCAGTGGTGTCTAATCACAGCCCAGCAGACAGGACCATAAATCCCTCCCTATTATAGCTCAGGTTTACATACTTGCTCCAGCCATGGAGGGTCTAAAGCAGCAACAGCGAGTAGCTGCTGCTTTGCTCTTTTGCAGATCAGCCAAACGTAATCTCTTCCTTCTCTTCATTACCAGAAAAAGAGAAATACAAACACTGCTGGGGCGAAATGAATGTGACCCTATGAATTTTGATGGGATCTCTGTGAAGTCACATGGTCTCTGGGGAACCACTCAAAAATGCCTTTCGATCTGAGATTCACTTTTCGTCACACTTCCTTCTTGTGTGGGGAAAACACTTTTGTTTTCCTTCCTTTGTGCCTGCCTTGGGCTTGAATGGCAGGGGGGAGCTTTGCAGAATGGTATTGATGATTAGGTTTTAATGGAGTTCACTTATCTTGTCTAATTTAACACCCACCAGCAGATTGGCGATTTGAGCGCTGCTTGTCTTTGCCGGGGAATTGGAGTTCGTTTTGAGACCCTGGGAATGGGAGCCGAAGCCCATTTTCCTCCTCTTCGTTCTCACGTGCGTTAGGCACGCCCTGTACACACTCTGCTTAGTGCCAATTGGGTTGATTCGGATCCTTGGCCTCGTCCTAATATCGCTGGAAGGACTTGCTAATCACCTAAGGGACCTCTGGTGCAAGCTTCAGCAACTTTTGCACTCATTTATGCCCCTTGCCACTTAAGGACCGGTCAAGAGGATGCACTCATAGGGGATCTTTCCATATTCTAGGAAGAGTTTAGGCTAGTTGTAATATCATTTAATGTTGATTCATTATGCTAAACCTCGGGTGTTGTTATCCCTCCCTGTCCCTCTCGGTTTCTTTGAAATTCCCTCCCGTCTGTCCTTACCATCGTTCTCTGTGCGGGTAGTGTGCTTTTATTTGTGCGTAGTGTTTAGGCCTTATGGAAGCGGTCTAACTGAAGTGCTCTTGGGTTGATGGGAATGTTAAAAAGGGAAGCACAAGGCTTCATTAATTCAGCTCATGCACACTGACCACGTTAATGCAGCTATCATTCAGGAGTATGGAGCTGGTCTTGTGTGGGGCTAACTCATGGTTAATGCATTCCTCTGGAGCGTTTAACCTTACATTGGGGGCGCAGAAGTGTAAAGCAGTGACATGGCAATTGTGCGGCCTTTACAGACCCAGCCAGGCCCCGGTAGACCTGGGGTTGAAAAACCAATGCAACCTTATTCATATGATGTATGGCATTTCCTTAACATGACTAGAGCCAAGGTACAGAGGGACTGAGCTCCACGGTGGCCCCATGGTCTCCTGTGGCTTTAAACCATTCAATGACTGTGCTCAGGCCTGTGTCATGAATCTTAAATGAGTTCCACATCGTCTACCCATGTACAGCATAGACCTGCTCTAGCAGGAAAGTATTCATGTTAATAAAGGAGGCTACATAGTACACAAGTGTACTATGTAGCCTAGGAGGTGGAAGCTCACTGGCAATGGACCAGAAGGTTGCTGGTTTAAGTACCAAAGCTGCCATTAGCAGGCCCTTGGGCAAGTCACCCTGGATAAGGGTATCTGCCAAATGCTGTAAATGGAAAATAACTGGCAACCATCCTGTGTGCCTTTTTGCAAAAACTAATGGACACTAATGATACTCTATACCAGGGGTCACCAACGTGGTGCCCGTGGGCACCAGGTAGCCCCCAAGGAGCACATGAGTAGCTCTCAGGCTTGCTATAAAAAGTGCACAACTCATCAGTGAGATGCGTCTATAATGTAAAATGTAGTTAATTCGTTGTTGATAGTCACTGTCAAGTGTATTTACATAGATAAATGAGTATCATTAATAATAATAATAATAATAATAATAATATATAACTAAAGGTAAATTTGTTATTTCAGAGGAGTATTTCAAACTGGTAGCCCTTTATATGACTCGGTGTCCATGTGGTAGCTCTCAGTTACAAAAAGGTTGGTGATCCCTGCTCTATACCATGAAATTGAAGGACTTTTTAAAGGGTATTTTAGAAATGCTTGCATTCCTGTTGTCAGTCACACCTGTGGCATCATAGACACCGCTCATAATATTAGGACCTGTGAATTAAATAACACTAACTGTCTCTTACTCATGGTTACCTGTTAGAGGGTGGAATATATTAGACAGCGAGTGAAAATGTTTTGTCCTCAAAGTTGATGTGTTAGATACAGGAAAAATGGGTAAATGTATGGATTTGACTAGGATAAAGCGAATCTGTAGCTCTTGCGGGGGTGGGGGTGTTCCTGGTCTGCCGTGGTCATTATCTGTCAAAAATTGTGAACGGTGGTGAACCCGCGAGAGGGTCATGGACGGTACAAGATACACTGATAGTGATAGTTATAGTGAAGGCTTGCATGTGCAGTCTGATCCAACAAACAAGCTCATGTTAATTGATCAAGTTGCTGAAGAAGCTAATGCTGTTAATGTCCAGGACTCTTCACAGCGGTGGGGGGGTAACGCGGGGGTGGGGGGGGATTAGGGGGGGGGGGGGGTAGGGGTTTACTGGGGCTGGGGGGGGGGGGGTTATTTGATCTTTGTAGGCATGAAGCATTATTTGCGGTGGTCGTAATGTTATGTCTTTTTTCCCTGATGCTGTATTTACTGTGGTAGGGATTTATTTTTGACTTTGGGGTGTATACGGTTATTTGTACCGGGGACGGTGTTGCACCCGTAACGCTTACTAGGGATGTTCCTGGAGTTTGTATACACCCTTGCATCCTTTGTAAGGCATGAAGCAGTTATCTTGGCCCGTGTGGTTCGTATTTAATAGGCTCTATTTAACCAAGAGTGCAGACATTTTTCCCGACACGGAGCTGGAGCACGGAATTTGGCTCTGTGCTGAATAGCTGTGGCTTCCCTGTCTCTGTGCATTTTGCAGGAAGAATGTTAATGGATGCACTGCTAGGACGCAAATTTGGCAAAAAGAAAAAAAGAAGGGGGGGGGGAAAGAAAAAAAACCCACGAAAGAGGAAATTGGTTTTCTAATCAGACTCCGACTCGGAGCACAATTCATCCACTCTCTCTTTGGCTGTAAGTGCTTTTTAAAACGGCGCTGTAGATTCCAGTGCATTAGACCTTGATTTTCACTTGTGGCGGTGGTTGGAGAACGGGAAAGCCGGAACCCAGGTGCTGTTGACACGCTGTAATTAATGAAGTTTCAGGGTTTGCCTCGCCGAGGCAAATGTAGCAAATGTGTTAAGGTAATGTTCTGCAGGAGGCTTCGTGCGGGGCTTGAATAATTTCGCCTCCTCCGGTTGAAAATTCGCATCTCCCGCTGTTTTTATCATCCTGATTACAATATGCCACGGAATCATCGGGGGTCGGCGATGGCGGAACGTCACAAAATGTCTTCGCGTGCCGTCCTTAGTGCACCTTCTTCCCACACTGTTAACGACTGCTATAATGGATGAATAGCTTTTTGACACCTCAGCTGTGCTGGATCAAGTGTGTTTAATTACACAAGGTTTTTTTTTAATACAAATCTTGGTCTGCTAACACTTTTCTCTTTTTCTCTCCCCCCCCCCCCATTGCTTTTTTGTGGATACAGGAGCAGCTCAGTACCCAGGTACGCCCTTTACTTTTAACTATGTGTGTTCTATTGGTATGTGTGTCCTGTATATCAGTGTATGTGTTATTCTTATGGGTCAATCTTTTTTTCCGCTGCTTCATAACACACCTGCCTCGAACTACCCGCATGTCTTCCCCCCAAACATCTATAAACTTCCTCTTCCTGCCCGGCACCCTCCATCCTCAGCATTCTCCTACCGATAGTGTCCCTCCTGTACACCATCTCAATCTCCCTCACCTCGTCTCCAAAATGTCCCTCATAATAAACTCATTTCTAATCCTGTCCATCCTCATCACACCCACTATTTCCTTTTTTTTTTTTAAAAATCATCTCCCTATTCTTTGGTTTATAATTCATTCATTCTTCTTCTAGCTCTTGTGCTTTTGCTTCCTCCTCAGCCTCCAGCAGTGCAGCTGCTCGATGGTTTGCTCCATTTTTCACATCTGCAGACTGCTCTAACTCGGTTTCTCACCTTACAGGTCTAAGTTTAGCCCTCGTACCCCTTCCTCCATTAATGTTCTTCATTTGTACAGCATACATTAACATTTGTTATTTAAAGGTACCCCTGGAATATTTTTAAAAGGTGAATTATGTGGCGGGCGTGTGCAAATTTAGCATGTTTAATGCGGCTGTGGATTAACCGGGCTACGGGCGCTACGCCCCAGGGGACCTAACCGCTACCCCCCCCCCCCCTCCTTAAAAAAAAAAAAAACATCTGTTGTAAAAAGGCGTTTGGTTTTGCTCCACACCAGGTGAAAAAAAGGGTTTATATGTGGAATTGTCAGCCCGGTTTTCTCAAACAATAAGACCTAATTGGCACCTGGACGTCACCCGGCACCTTCTCTTGGCCTGACGTCCGCGCGACAGCTGGGTGATCTCTCCAGACAAACCCTCCACGTTAGCCCTTGATTGGTTGTTACGAACAAGCCATGCTCAGGCGGCTTCAGTCCAAGGATCGCCAGCATGCTGATTCTCTTACCACCTGCATCTCATCTGTCTCTTTTTCAATCCGGAACAAAACAAGCAGATATTTGTCTTTTCTTCGGATTGTGTCATTTGTTTTGGCACTTGCAAACAATTTCCATCTTCCTGACTCGAGGAAATGGCCACGAGATTTTCATTTAATTTAGCGCCATCTAGAGTAATGGAGCTCTGCTGCGTGACAAAAAGTATGCCGCTGCATTCTCTTGCTGGCGAGGCGACGCCTTTTTTTTCGAATCCCGCTCTTAAATGTGTCCTTTCACGAACTAGGACGTCACCGATGCATTAAAAAGACCCCGTTCTCGTCCTGTGAGGCCCTGAACGAAGGGGCTAAGTGAATTTCTCGTAATATCATTTGTACTTTAATGAGGGGCAAGTAAAAGTTAATGAAATTTGGAAAGGATTGAGCACCTCTCTGTCAGTCATTAATTTTGTCTGGGTAAGAGGGAAGGGGGGGTGGTGATTAAAGCTCATATTGTTCTGTCAGTGAGTAGTCAACAGACTTGCTAATGTTAAAACTACGGTAAAATGAATCAGATGGCACGAGGAAGCACAAAATATACCCGCAACATTGAGTATGGTGCTATCAAGAATCACTTCCATATATTGTTTTACTGAGAATAAAGCTAATACTTTTGAATACTAGATAGATACATAGATACTTATTTCATCCCCGAGGGAAATTTACAACTGTTTCTATTAGCAGGAACGGATTTCAATCCATCGGCATCGTCGGGCTTCACATTACCACCAAAGACAACTTGATATATACAAATCGATGCGTCAAGTAACACACCAGGCAGCAGGACAGATTTATTCTTCTCGACATACTTAGGATTTTAATGACAGAAGAAAGTGGCACACGCTATCAGACTACCCCTCGCTAGTTAGTTCGATATCTGCGGAAGAAATGAAACGACGCAGACAGAATGCTGACAGAACACAGGGTTTGTGCTTCATGGGTAGTCACAATGCATGTCCGGACCATGACAGTTGACTTGTACAAAACACGGATTGGAAATACGTCTCTCTATATTTACTGTTGGGCTTTTTTTGTCTTTTTGCTCGATCCGATTTCTCATACCAATGGGTCTCCAGTTGCGATTGTCCACCAAAACATCTTGCTATCCCCCATAAACCCCCCCCTTCCCTTCTCAGAACTCTAAATCATACTGGAGCAACGTATGTTCCTCTACACAGGGGATGTAGACTGCATTGAAAACCCATTGGCTGTGCAATCTGCTACTGTGGAAAACATGTTACTTCTTGTTTTCTTTTTCTCACCTGCAACTCTTTGCATGTCTGAAACTTTATCACACACACTAGTTATCAAAAGCACAGAACTCGCCATTGATTACCAAAACTAAACCAAACCTCTATTTATTCCTGGCAAAGCAGCTCTTTTTTTTCCCTCCTGCCCAGCATGCCATTTTTCTTCTCCCTTTCAGCTTTTGATAATTACTAACAATGTGAAAGATTTTTTTAGTGAAAAGGGAAAGTTATTTTTTAAGGAAGAGGAACAGTTATTAGCCGTTCCCTTTTTTCTTTACATACAAAAGAAAGAAAAAAAAGGAAAAAGCGAGACATGATTTCGATGATTTCACTAGACTATGTGACAATGTCACTATATATGCATAGGGGATACATTTAAATGAGGGGCACGATGGCTTTAGCACGTTCGCCTCACACCTCCAGGATTGGGGTTCGATTCCCGTCTCGGCCATGTGTGTGTGGAGTTTGCATGTTCTCCTCGTGCCTCAGGGGGTTTTTCTCCGGGTTCTCCGGTTTCCTCCCAGTCCAAAAACATGCACGGTAGGTTGATTGGCACCTTGGAAAAATTGTCCCTAGTGTATGAATGTGTGTGTGTGTGTGTGTGTGTGTGTGTGTGTGTGTGTGTGTGTGTGTGTGTGTGTGTATATATATATGTGTGTGCCCTGCGATGGCTTGGCATTCCATCCAGGGTGTATCCTGCCTTAATGCCCATATACTCCTGAGATAGGCACAGACTCCCCGTGACCCGAGGGAAGATTGTATAAAGCGGTAGAAGATGAATGAATGAATGGATACATTTATCTGTACTTTATAATACTTTTTCTATATATCTATATCTAGCATCTATAAATTCACGGCTTCTTAAAATAGTTCGGTTTTATTAGATCTTTATGGTCATCCTAAGAGGTAAAAATCAAACCAGTCTAACTCGGGAACCATATGCATATAATCACATGATTGTCCCGAATGAACTTATGATTAATTAAATATTATTCACAGATTTCGTATCTGTTTTAAATGTACCTTAAATGAATCGTTTTTTAACTTGGGCATGGATAAATGAATGCTTTATGCAAATGAATGTTTATTATTAGTGAAACCAAACTCCACGTCGAGCTGAATGCAAAGTATTCTTGTAAATGTTTTACGGTGATTATGTTGTTTTAAATTACGTAAATGATCAAGATGGTTTTAAACGCGCTCTGTACGCATCGTGATGGATTTCGGTGCGACTTGAACAAATGTTGTGTGATTCAAAAGTTTGTTTCTTTATTTATTCTATATGAGTAAAGAAAGGACATTGTAAATAAAAGCACTAAATGTTTCAATTTGGCCTCTTATACTTGCGTATTTACTCGTTAATGGTCAGAAACAAACGGTAAAGAAAGAATGCATCATTTTTGTTTCTTTCCTTTCTCCATTGACGCGCGCATTTTTAAGACCTACGGCAAAACGACACGAAGGCCACACACAAAGCCTATGTTAGAGAATAGAATTTGTCAAAAAGCAGTTTATAACTGGTGTGCTTTAAACCCTGAAGACCCGTTCTTGCTGATGTCGTCGTTCTGAATGTCAAGAGTGGGCATCCTTTTTTCACTCTGCTTACAGAACAACTCGTGTAACTAGGCGATTTTATATAATGGGGATTTATGACTAAGCTAAGCTGATTTGTGTGGCATCACCAGAATGGAATTTTAGTCCATGGAAGCCGACACTGTACCCACGAGGAGCGATTTGTATGGGGTTATGTAAATCAAATAATGTAGTTCACTTGAAATTAGTTTTTAGGGCCGGAGATGTAGATAAAAACAAGAACCATAGAAATATTAGGTGCAACTTGCCATACAAATGTTTGCAATCTGCTATGAAATTAAAGTAAGAAAATTGTACTTGTTCAGTCTGGGCAAGTAAACGTTAACTCCTTTTCAGCAAAATTTCATTGGAAAGTGACCGATTTAAAGTGCAAGAATAAAGTGAGCGTTCAAATAGAATGTAAGATTAATTCATTCATTCATTCATCTTCTACCGCTATATCCCTCGGGTCACAGGGAGCCTGTGCCTATCTCAGGCGTCTATGGGCATTAAGGCAGGATACACCCTGGATGGAATGCCAACCCATCGCAGGACACACACACACACTCACATTCACACACACATTCATACACTAGGGATAATTTTCCAAGGTGCCAATCAACCTACCGTGCATGTTTTTGGACCGGGAGGAAACCGGAGAACCCGGAGAAAAAACCCCTGAGGCACGGGGAGAACATGCAAACTCCACACACACATGGCCAAGACGGGAATCGAACCCGGACTCTGGCGGTTTGAGGCAAACGTGCTAACCACTAAACCACCGTGCCCCCTGTAAGATTAATACGGCCCTGAAAATTCTTATATCAAGAATCTTAAGAAAAGATCCAGCTTTATAAAAAGGCAATTGGACTCTGGACCGGAAGATCGCGGGTTCAATTCCCACCACCAACAAGCTGCCATTATTAAAAAATGTTAAAAAAAATCTTATAGGATTATAGGATATAATAGAATTTATTATCGAGTCTATATTAATTCTAGTTCCCAAGGCAGTTTTGTTTATCCTATTGGCGGATTATTTTCCTTGTTTTATTTGTCAAATTTAATTAGATATCAGTGAATCTATCTTGTTTCAAAGCGGGCATTCCTTAGCCAGATGCAATCTAATATACATGATATGGACAAAAGTATCGGGACGCTTTACTTTTCATGCCATATGTGGTTCATCCTATAACTTGTAAGTATATAGGACTTGCTAGTGTTTATGGGACGTGGTAGCCCAGTGGTTAAGGTGTTGGCCTCTGGACCGGAAGATCTAGCACCAAGCTGCCACTAGTGGGCCCTTGAGCAAGGCCCTTATCCCTCAATTGCTAAGCTGTAAGTCACTCTGGATAAGGGCGTCTGTAAATGTAAATGTAAATATTACTTGTAGTTTGGAGGCTCAGAAAGACAATGTCCATGTTCACAAAGCTTAGAGTGAAAGATCTTGAGTGGCCTTCTATAGCGATACGACCTCAACCTATTAAACTTAAAGGGTTAAAATGTAACCCGGCCAGAACCCCCAAACAAGTCTCATAAATGCTGGAAAATGTAAAGCAAACTCTTCATAGAACAGTGAACGTTGCATCATCAACAGTGGGTAATAAAAGGTCCCCCATTTATTGTTCTTCATTTTCCATCTCGCACTTTATGGATTGCTTATTGGAAATGCACTGTAAGAGTTCTCTAATGTACTCCGCGCGCCGTGACATTTCCCTTATTGTACATTAGGCGAGCGAAAGTGCGGACCGCAGGATAAGCACATATTTAAGCAGGTGCGCAATCTGCAAGCGAGGCCGTTATTATTTAACCTTGTCCCGAACTCCTCCCGTCACTCCTCGAGACGGCGAGAGAAATGGGTGCACTTTTGCCGAGCCGGTTGTGTTAAAAGCAGGAGCAGAAAAAGCCAGCGGTGATTCAGCCGATATGCTTTATGGCCGCCGCGTCGGCCCGCGCCGCTCCGGCCCTCCGCCATTAATACCCTTCCGTACCCAGTCAATCTGCACAAACATGCTGAGACAGAGGAGAAACAACACACACTCTCTCTCCCAAACACACACTCGCAAGCACACACATACGTCAAACAGCACTTGGCAGGTTTCCTGGATTGTTTGTTGTTTTTTTTTTTTTTTTTTTTTTATACCTTTCAATTCAATGATTAATCACAGCCGGGTTATTTATACGTATATAAATTAGGATTGAGCTGAAGAAGACTCTCTGTTAGGAAGTTGGATGAAACCCAGCCCTTGTTAAGGACTCGAGTCCTTCACAGCCCTTTCACTTTTGGTTATCCAGGGCATTTTGGCCCTCTTTTAAACCCCTCCCCCTCCCTCCCCTCTACTCTCCCTCTAAATATTGTTTGCTTTCCTTCCCTCTCATTTCCCCCCCACTTTTATTATTCCACAACAGCACTGATGGGGACACTGTTACAGTATTAGCGTCATCTCCTGTAAAATTACAGTAAAAGGCTCGCGGGGAGAGACGCGTTAGCTAAGCACATTAGCGCTCGGGTGCGCTGAAAGAACATTTGGTCCGCGTGACGGGGAGATCGCCATTCTTTTAGCCTCTGAGCGTTTTTTTTTCTAGAAAAGGAAGGGAGGGATGGAGGGAGGGTTCTTGATTTGCGAGATGATAGGGTTATTAGAGAAGGAACAAAAGAACGGGGGCTAATTTGAAGGCGAACTGTGAAAATCCTGAAGCTGGAAACATGTCAGGAAATATGAATCGTTGGACAGCTTCAACTTGCTCTTCATTGACCTCGAGAACGTGCCTCTGCCACGAGGATAGCTTTCTTCTGCCTCCTCACCTTTGCTGTCATCCAAGTGTGCATGTGTGTGTGTGTGTGTGTGTGTGTGTGTGCGTGAGGTGTGAGATGTGACGATCGATATACGAAGGCCGGTTCAGAGTGTGCTCAGACGCCAACTGGATCAGGAGCCGCAGGAGAGAGATGGCGCAGGATAAACAAAGCTCTGCCTGGGCCAATCCCCCCCCCCCCTCCCCCCCTCCCCCCCCCCCCCCCACCCCCAGACAGTTTGTTTAGTTAGAGAGCGATGCAGATTGAGACCTGAGGAGATGGACAGCTGCTGGAGGTCCTCCCTGTGCCCTCGCCCACTGAGAGTAGGTATGGTGATGGAGGAGGAGAGACGGAGAGGGCGGAAAAAAGGTCCTCTTCCGTTCTGATGCACTCTATCCTCCTTCCTCTGGTTTTTCTGGCTCCGGGAGCGATTATTTATTTATTTATCTATCTTTCGATCTATCTATTTCTTATTTATTTGTTCCTGCTTGTTTATGAATCTTTGCTTTCTTCCGTTTTCCTTTCAACCTTCTATGTTTCTTGCTTTTCTTTTTTCATCAATGTCCTTACTCGTTCTTTTTTGTGTTTCTTTTTTTTTTTTCTTTCTCCTGCCATCTTTTATTTATTCAGCACTGTGTTTTAAGATGCTGTATGCCTATATAGACTGTATGGAGAAAAGTATGTGGACATCTGACCATAAGTTTGCTGTGTACATGCTAAACTAAACACCTCATTTCCCGCTATAATAACCACTCATTTTTCTTCAAATTTTCATAGCGCTGGCTTTGTGCACAGAGGTGTTGTCATGCTGGTACAGATTTGTGTGGTTAAGGTGACTAAGTAATTGTGAGCCTACATTGTAAAACAATTTATACAAGTGACGCTAAACTGGGACATTGGCTTTGACATATCAAAGCTAGCTTGCTAGCTAGCTAGCTAGCTAGCTAGCTAGCTAGATAGATAGATAGATAGATAGATAGATAGATAGATAGATAGATAGATAGGGATGAATGGATGGATGGATGGATGGATGGATGAGGTATGTCAGACATAACTATGAAGCAAAGTTACCCAATAGCTTGCTAGCTATATATACAGATGGATCGATAGCTAGCTAGATGGATAGACAGACAGAAGGATGGATGGATGGATGGATGGATGGGTGGATGGGCGGATGGATGTACCAGGTATGTCAGACATAACTATGAAGTTACCCCATAGCTATCTAGCTTGATATATATATATATATTATATATATATATATATATATATATATATATATATATATATATATATATATATATATATATATATATATATGAATGGATAGATGGATATCTGAACAATGAGCCATATGTTTGCCCACCACATCGCTATTTCCTACACGGGTGAACATTAATGCAGCAATTGTATTACAACTTGTATTATTTATTCATTATTATTTTTCTTTCATAAAGCAGTTTGTTTATAGTTTTTCTCAAGTTCAGGCTTGCTGTAGATTAAACCGTACACAAAAGCATGTAAAAGAAACTTGTAGCTACCACATGGGAAAAGCATCTTGTTGTACAGTAAATGTCAGGCGTTTAGGGATTTCCTCGAGTGGTGTAGAAGATGTTCGCTTATAAAAAGCCACAATATTCAAGTAGGCACGCACAAAACTCTCCTGATGTCATCAGTAATAACAGCTAAAGGACGGCGATTATCCCCGAATTCGGCTTTTGTTTTGTAAATGTTTTTCACTGCCGTTCTTGTGGTACCTTTCCAATTAGGGTATGCCGCTACAAACGTAATTAATTTGATTAATGGAGAATTAAAGGATAGATGATGAGCTTTTTTTTTTTAAAAGAGCATGACTATTTATGTAAAACAAATGTTTTTTTTGTTACGCAATATTGTGTTGTATAATTAAAGATAGATAGGTTTGCTTGACCTTTTAATTTAACATCATTAATTAGGGATGGGGCTGATTTCACAGCGATTTCGTTCACTGTGCGTGGATATTATGAGGAAAATTCTGAGAAGAATAATCTGGTTGAGATATAAAGTTGTTGTTTTTTCCTTTTTCTTGGCCAATTTTAAAAGACCATACTTAATTGGACTTGATAAAAAATTCTGTTTGGAATAAAGCATCAAGGAGATGCTTCATAAGAGGCACTTTCTTAAGAGAGTAATTTCTGCTGAAGTGCGTACCGGGTTGGCATTTGGCACACAGATGGACGACGACAGTGGCATTAGCGCTCCCGCTTCGCTGACCCGCTGTTCGCTAGGAAAAAAAAAAGGGGGTGGGCAATGTTTGTGATACATGTATTTTTATCCACAGAGCTGTTAAATTCTATGCTCAGATTGGTAAGTTGATTACATTTTGTGAACAGGAGTTCTGACTGTAACTTCAACCATGTGTTTATAAATGTGCTGGGTTTGGGGTCGCCATTGTTTCCATGGTAACCCTGTTTAGTGTTTTGTGTGTATAGACATGGCGAAGGTGAAATTTCCTGTTAGGGTAGATTTTCTGTAAGCTGCTACACCACATTCTTTCCACTGTCCAAATTCATGCCCTCTAGGTGTGTGTGAGTGTGTGTGTGTGTGTGTGTGTGTGTGTGTGTGTGTGTGTGTGTGTGTGTGTGTGCATTGCCCTGGACAGACTAGTGTACCAGTATTATCAACTCATGCTGGGATTAGTCTCACGACATGAAGTAGCTACTAAAGACAAATGGATGGATGGATGGATGGATGGAAAACGAGTGAATATTGATATTACCATGTGTCCAATGTGTTCACCTGATTCTAAATGATTCTTCAGATACTGGAGACGATTGGATGGATGGATGGATGGATGGATGGATGGATGGATGGATGATGGATGGATAGATGGATGGATGATGGATGGATGGGCTGATGAATCCCACTGGAAAAATGATTAACCCAAAGTACCCACTTTAACAAGAAATCTAGTAGATTGACCTGTGTGTTCACACGATCCTCAAGTCATTTTTCAACTACTGAATGGATGGATTGATGGATGGATGGATGGATGGATGGATCGATGTCTGGATGTCTGGATCCATGGTAACCCTGTTTAGTGTTTCGTGTGTATGGACATGGCGAAGGTGAAATTTCCTGTTAGGGTAGATTTTCTGTAAGCTGCTGGATAGACTAGTGTACCATTATTATCAACTCATGCTGGGATTAGTCTCAGGACATGAAGTAACTACTAAAAACGAATGGATGGATGGATGGATGGATGGATGGATGATGATGATGGATGGATGGATGGAAAACTACTGGATATTGATATTGCCATGTGTCCAATGTGTTCACCTGATTCTAAATGATACTTCAGCTACTGTAGATGGATGTGGTGGATGGATGGATGTGTGATGGATGGATGGATGGATTGGTTGGATGGATGGATGGATGGATGGATGGATGGATGGTTGGATGGATGGATGGATGGACTGATGAATCCCACTGGAAAAATTATTAACCCAAAGTACCCACTTTAACAAGAAATCTAGTAGATTGATCGTGCTATGTGTCCTGTGTGTTCACACCATCCTCATTTTTCAACTACTGAATGGATGGATGGATGGATGTCTGGATGTCTGGATCCATAACTTCAACCATGTGTTTATAAATGTGCTGGGTTTGGGGTCGCCATTGTTTCCATGGTAACCCTGTTTAGTGTTTTGTGTGTATAGACATGGCGAAGGTAAAATTTCCTGTTAGGGTAGATTTTCTGTAAGCTGCTACACCACATTCTTCCCACTGTCCAAATTCATGCCCTCTAGGTGTGTGTGAGTGTGTGTGTGTGTGTGTGTGTGTGTGTGTGTGTGTGTGTGTGTGTGTGTGTGTGTGTGTGTGTGTGTGCATTGCCCTGGATAGACTAGTGTACCATTATTATCAACTCATGCTGGGATTAGTCTCAGGACATGAAGTAGCTGCTAAAAACGAATGGATGGATGGATGGATGGATGAATGCATGGTTGGATGGAAAACTACTGGATATTGATATTGCCATGTGTCCAATGTGTTCACCTGATTCTAAATGATACTTCAGCTACTGGAGACGGATGTGTGGATGGATGGATGGATGGATGGATGGATGGGATGGATGGATGGATGGATGGACTGATGAATCCCACTGGAAAAAGTATTAACACAAAGTACCCACTTTAACATCTAAAATCTAGTAGATATTGATTGTGCTATGTGCCCTGTGTGTTCAACACGACCCTCAGTCATTTTTCAACTACTGAATGGATGGATGAATTGATGGATGGATGGATGGATGTCTGGATCCCCTACACGTAAATCATGCTTGGATTAGTTTTTAGACTACACCAATATAATTTAGATGTTAAATACGGATGGATGATGGATGGAAATACCAGGTTCACCAATATAATGTACTGTAGATTCAGACGAATGTGTGGCTGGATGGACAGACAGAGGAAATACCAGATGGATGAACGCTGAATCCCACTGGCAGAATTTTTAACAGATTTATCAGAAAATCTCGATCTTTCTGTATATCCATCATGTTCACATGATCCTTAATTCATTCTTTAATTACTGAATGGGTGGATGGATAGGTGGATGGATTGATGGATGGATGGCTTCTCTAGACAGATATTTCATTAACAAAAAGATCCATCCATTATTTTCCTAACTCACTAGTTTTTAGCAAACACTAATATAATGTAGCTACTGAAAAGGAATGGATGGACTGATGAACGGTCAAATGGATGGAAATACCAGATACACTAATATAATGCAGCTACTAAAGATGGATGGATGTATGTACGGATGGATGGAAATACTGAATACACTAAAATAATGTAATTACTGAAGATGGATGGATGGATGGATGGAAATACTGAATACACCAATATAATGTAGCTACTGAAGATAGATGGATGGATTGAAATACTGAATATACCAAAATAATGTATCTACTGAAGATGGATGGATGGATGGCTGAGTAGATGGGATACCCAATACAATATAATGTAGATACTAAAGATGGACATAAAAGCATAGCCATCTATTCAGCCTACAGCTGAATGGATGGATGGATGGATGAATGGAAATACTGAATACACCAATATCATTAGCTACTAAAGATGGATGGATGGATGGATGAATGGAAATACTGAATACACCAATATACCGTAGCTACAGAAGATGGAAGGATGGATGAATGGACGGATGAAAATACCAACGTCTGAATCCCACAAACAAAAACATCAGCCAAAAGCCCCCAAATGCACAGGAATACCTGCAGCTCGTGTTACGTCTCCAGTGTGTTCATGTGACCCGACACATAAAGCTAATAGCAGATAAATAGCTAGCTGAAAACTTCAGATGTGTGTGAGCGACCCTTTTATCCACCCAAACCCCTGTTTCACTCCGGACTCTTTTCATCCGCACTTTGAGCGAGACAGGGCCATAGTCTAGGAATAGCGATGGATATCTCCGACACACACACACACAGTCATCTGCAGTAATGTTTGTGTGTGTGTGTCTTTCCCTTCTATCATCTGCCATCATTTACGTTCGGATTTTGACAACGCTCTTCTTTTCTCTTTCGGCTGCCAGGAAAGGGAGGTGATACATTTTCTAGAGGAAGACGCAAGTCCGCTTTGACCTTCTCAGCACAGTGGTTTGCTGTGACATCAGCACGCTGGGCATGACACTCACACACTGACACACATATACCCATGGATTCACTCGCAACACACATACACGCACCCGGAGACGCTGGGTGTTGTTCCTCCAGTGTGATGTATGAGGCAGCGCGGGTGGCGCTCGGCTCGCAGTGATATAAATGGCGTGTCTGGCCGGCTCGGAGCGCAGCAGCCTGCTCTGACAGCTTTAATCTAGGCTAAAATGATCAGTGTTCTGTGCTACTGCTTTTGAATGTCGGTAATTAAATAGAAAGATAATGTCACAGATCTGTTTGAACAAGTTATGCAAATACGAATGCGGCGCACTTCTTCTTTTTTTTTTTTTTCCTCCCCCCGCTTTTCCCCCCCCCATCCCCCGCCCCAACCGAGTTGCCGAGACGCCTTGTTGGTCGTCGGGCGCATGAGCGGCAAGCAAATTTTTTTTTTTTTTTTTTTTTTTTTTTTTTTTGTGGTTGCCATGGAGGCTGTCTTTCGCCTAGGCAATAAGGCTAATGAAGGCTTTGTTCGAATTGGAATTAATCACCAGTTCATCTATTTCAAAGGCGGTGACACAAACAATTATCTTAATTAAGCCAAGCTGCGTGCCAATAATCAATAATAATCTCAAGGCTAATCAAGTTTAATCCTTTCCTTTATTCGCCCGCGATCCGTGCACAAGACTTACTTCGCGTGGCGTACATTAAAGGCAATTTCCGAAGGCTACGCATCTTGCATGTTGTATAGTGTGTGTGTGTGTGTGTGTGTGTGTGTGTGTGTGTGTGTGTGTGTGTGTTATAGCCTCTTAATAAGGCTGTATGCAAACACCCAGGTGTAGACAATACATGAGGAAATGACACTATAATGCCCAGAGGGGGGCGATAGAGATGGAGTCCGGAGTGGACGGTGGCGTTTCTTCCCATCTCTGATGTTTATCCGGATGTATCCTGTTTTAGGAGGTATATGGAGTGTTTAGAGCAGGGGCCCCCAAACCTTTATCTCAGAGGGCCACAGAATTTTTCCTTTCTTTACCGTATATAAAAGAAAGTGACCACCAGTAGTATTATGATTTTAACTGTATGTTTTATACCTTCTTATTCCAGAATAGTTTATTGTCATTCACTACACAGACAAATGATCATTTCTTTCTATATTAATGAACTTATATGACCAATATAATGAGTTTTTTATATTCAGTGCTGTTCAAATTCTAAATATTTACATGCATATTCATTCGTGTGAACTGTGGGCTTCTTTCTGACCTGGTGAGAAGTCCAATGTCAGGTTCCGTTCCTGTCACAGCCAGGCTCACAGACTGATGCAAATGTTCATCAGTGAGTCTTGATCTCATCGGAGTTTTCATCAGTGTCATGCATGAAAAGCTGGGCGTCGGAATTGAACCGTGAAATTGTGGGTGTGTCCCGGCGTGAGTATGAGGTAGAGACCTGCGCTCCCGTGAGAAACAACGCAAATGAGTGCGGCGCCGGGATAAGATTTGATGGTTGACGGGCGGTGCGGACGGGAATATATTCAAGTGTGTGCGGGTTGTGGGGAGAATACAGTTATTCGCGGGACTCCCTCAAAATGGTTATGTATATTTGGACGCTAGCGGGATCGGGGACGGAACAATCCAGTATGAAAAGAATAGTAAAAAAATCTAGTATGAGGGAAGGAAAGCGCCGGGGCACATATCGAATAGGGAGGCGGGACTCCCGCATCCCCGTCCTGATTGGTCTGTCATTCCTACAGGTGTGGTGTGATTGGTGCTTCCTGGATCGGTCAAGCCCGAGGAGATGTTTGAAAGTGAATTGTTGTTTGTCTCTATTCCTCCCAGCTCGGACCAATGAATCCTTTATACGTATATTTAAATGTAATTATTAAGATATGTCTCTGGCAGTGGGGCACGGTGGCATAGTGGTTAGCACGTTCGCCTCACACCGCCAGGATCCGGGTTCGATTCCCGTCTCGGTCATGTGTGTGTGGAGTTTGCATGTTCTCCCCGTGCCTCAGGGGGTTTTTCTCCGGGTTCTCCGGTTTCCTCCCCCGGTCCAAAAACATGCACGGTAGGTTGATTGGCACCTTGGAAAATTGTCCCTAGTGTATGAATGTGTGTGTGAATGTGTATGTGTGTGCCCTGCGATGGGTTGGCATTCCATCCAGGGTGTATCCTGCCTTAATGCCCATAGACGCCTGAGATAGGCACAGACTCCCCGTGACCCGAGGGAAGATCGGATAAAGCGGTAAAGGATGAATGAATTAATGAATGTCTCTGGCATTATTCAAAAGGCCGGATCAAATGTAGGGGCCCGAGTGACCCCTGGTTTAGAGCGTGTGTTTAACAAGTTCTCAGCCCAGCCAAGTGACATCTCACATGGTGAAGGTTTAGCTGGGGGCTGGGCTACTGATCGGAAGGTCAGGGGTTCGAGGCCCGGTATCGCCATGCTGCCACGCTTGGGTCCTTGAGCGAGGCCCTTAACCCTCTGTGCTCCAGGGGCTCCGTATCATGGCTGCCCCAGCGCTCTGACCCCAGCTTCCATACAAACTGGGATATGCAAAGAAAGAATTTCACTCTACTATAATGTTTATGTGATAAATAAAGAAATCTTTATTTTCTAAGCGTTATAATAAAACATCGTTTCAACTTAAATGTACTTGATGGGTTTCTGAGGGGTGTTTTTTTTGGTTTTTTGTTTTTGTTTTTGTTTTTTTTCCTGCAGTTTGTACTCGAAGCCAATATTTCAAGTCTTAACCCACAAACTTTAGTGAAAGCGGTGTGATGAGGGAGTGATGTTTCACACAGTGATGGGATTTACTGTAAGCTTTAAACATGAGCAACCCCTTCAACTCTTCTCCTTTCTTCTTTCCTTCATCTGTCCGTTCCTCACTGCTTTCCTTCGTTCCTCCGCTCAATGTTTCCATCTTACGTCTCTCATCACTTCCTTATTGTCTCTCTCTCTCTCAATCTCATCATTTTTTCCTTCCCTCCTATCCTCTCCTCTTCATCAGTCCTTTCCTTCTTTTATTCCTACCTTCTTCCAGTATTTACATTGTGCTTCTCTCATCACTACATTAATCTCTCGCTCTCTCTCTCTCTCTCTCTCTCTCTCTCCTGTCTTTCCTCAATCCTCATTACATTCATCCCTTCCTCTCGCGTCACCTCTCCATTGTTTCCTCAAATCCTTTCTCCCTTTATAAATCAGTCTTGCCTTCCTGGATTCCTTCCATCCTGCCTTTAATATTTCTATCTTGCTTCTCTCATCACACTCTCTCTCTCTCTGTCTTTCTCATTTCTTCCCTTATTCCTCTATTCCCTCATTCCGTTTCTCACCAATCACGTCTCCTTAAGTTCCTTCCCTCCTCCGAATCTTCCTTCTTCATCAGTCCTTCCCGTCTTTTGCCCCTTCCTTCTCCCAGTATCACCAGCTTTCTCATCACTACCTTAATCTCTATCTCTCCAGTCTTTCCCTCACTCCTTCTTTTCCTTCTCTCTTCCTCTCTGATCACTTCTCCCTTTGTTTCCTCAATCCTTTGCATCTTCCCTCTTTTCTCCTTCCTTTCTTCTTCATTCCATCCCTTTTTTCCTGCCTTTAACATTTCCGTCCTGCTTCCACACCTTTCCCATCTTTATTCATCACTCCTTTCCTTCTCTCTCTCACCCCTTCACTTCTTTATTCCTCCCTCAATATTTCATCCGGCTTCTCTCACGACTCCCTTTCTCCATTCTTTCCTCACTCCTGTCGCTCCTCCCTTTGTCCCTTCACTCTTTTGCACCTTCCGTTTTCATCCCTTATTCATCAGTCCATCCCTTTCTTTTATCCCTTCCTTCCTTACTTCTTAATTCCTTCTTTTCTTTCCTTCTCATCACTCCCCTTAGTTTTTGTCTTCCTTTCTTACTTCCTCAGTTTGTTAATATCTTCCTTCCTCACGTTTAATTCTAGAGTTTCTAGGGTCTCTCTCTCTCTCTCTCTCTCTCATTCTCTCTTCTCTCTCTCTCTCTCTCTCTCTCTCTCTCTCTCTCTCTCTCTCTCTCTCTCTCTCTCTCTCCATATTGTCCTCCCGCTCCTCTTTTGTTCCACTCCTGTCTTTATTCTCTTTGGCTGCGCAGTATTTATAATAAACTTGAGGTCAGATGGACAATAACTGGGACGGAGTGCAGCGGATGTCATTAGTAGATCTCAGAAGGCACGTGATATAGCGTACCCCAGTCCTGTGACGTTCAACGTGTTTACTGTACACTACGTCTCCCGTCACTCGGGCTCAGACGGCGAACCGCCACAGAGTGGCCTCCGTTTAGCACCGTCACCATGACAACCGCAGTGGCCCGCTGCGCGTTAACCTTCATCTGTAACCTCACCGATAAACACTCGCCGCATTTGCATTTCCAATGTACCACCTCTCTCCTCGTAGCCCCGCTAGCGACAAGTCTTAAGGATCTCTCTTGCTCTCCCTCTCTCCCTCTCTCTTTCCCTTTTCTATCTCTCTTTCACTCTCTCGAGGTTCATTTGTTTGCTCTGTTTTCACTTTCCACTCCTGGCAGCCTGATTGAAATCAGTTTTGTTAAACTGTCTCTCCTTATCGGGAGCCATCAGAGGATCCGATTGCCTTCTTCTTGTCTACTTAAACTGACAGGTCTCTTTAGAGGAGCCTGCCATCGGAAGCATGCAAATCAGGCCACCTTTTTGCCATACGACCCCCCCCCCCCCCCCCCCCCCCCATCCCCTCTTTTTCCTTTTCTTTTTTGTTTGCATAATTATTTTGCTCTGTCACTTGGCCGTTTATGTTTTCTCATTAGTCTTGCTGAGGGAGTGAGGGAGGCAGTGACGCAATATAAAGCCTGTATTTATTTGGCGATGTATTTATTTGGGATGTCTCACTTTGCCTGGAAGTGATGACGACATTCGGACTCTGCTGTAGCCGATAATCTAAAACGTTTGGTTTTCCTTTATTACTTTAGTACTTGAACACAGATTCATGTAAACATTTGTTTACACACATATATATATATATATATATATATATATATATAGATATATATATATATATGATATATACATGGACAAGCATTTGTGGACATGTGCCTTTTTACAGTGATGTTTACAAATGAGCCTATTCCAAATGTAATACGTAGTGTAACTTTTCAATTACTTTATGAAAGTAAAGTAAGTCATTACATTTGTTTACGTTTACATTACTTTCATTTGTCCACTAGGTGGCGCTCAGCAAAAGTGTCTGTAATATGATTTCAGGTTTTTTCGCTGTAACTGTAACGGATTACTGTTACATAACGCCCTTCTATGTAACCAGCTACTCCCCGATACGGCCTTTTGAACACGCCATTCTGTATTTAATCTCCATTTGATGTTAGCGCAACATTTGGCAAAGCATAACTCAAAAAAACAGTGCTGAATCACGGAAACGCGTCAAATGAAACAAATATGCAAATGAATACGTATAATTACATCGCACTCTCCTCACGTATAAAAACAAACAGCATATGGCATCAGGGATTCGCCTCTAGAGGCCGCTGTTGTAACGGCAGCGTACAGGAAAATCTATCCGTATGGATTTTTGCAGAGAGTTCGAAAAAAAACGCCGGTGCCGATTAATCCAAGGCCCTCTAATAACAGTGTAGCTGTAATAGTTTAAGCTGGTTAAGGTACTGATGTTGGTGTATGTGGGTGTGTTTAGCATTAAAGTTAATCCCCAGAGGTGCTCGATTGGGTTGAGGTCAGAGCTCTACGACATGCCATTCAAGATATCATGCTGAAATATTTATTATTATCATTATTATTATTATTATTATTATTATTATTATTTCAAGGGAAGGGAAAATTTTAAGCTACAGTATCTGAAGACATTTTATACAATTGTGTGTCTGTGGCTTTGTGTCTGTTTAAAAAAAAAAATAGCAGGAAAATATCAGGTGTCCCAATACTTTTATTCATATAGTGTAAACAGAATTTGCCACATATACATTCCAGCACAGTGAAATTCTTTCCTCGCATATCCCCAGCGTGTTCGGAAGCTTAATCCTGCATAATAGGGATAGACTAACCTGAAGAAAATGTGAGTGATGCTTGCCGATGCACACCACTTAGAACCTGGTGCGTTTAATATTTAGCGTTGATATTCATTTTCTATAAATTGGGGTTGCAGTTACAACAGGGAGGGGGTGTAGCTCAGTGGTCTAAGGCGCTGGGCTGCTGATCGGAAGATCTGGGTTCGAGCCCCGGTATGGCCAAGCTGCCGCCCTTGGGTCCTTGAGCAAGATCCTTAACCCTCTGTGCTCCAGGGGCGCCGTTTCATTTCTGATCCTGCGCTCTGACCCCAACTACCAACATCAAGCTGGGACATGCGAAGAAAAGAATTTCACTGTGCTGTAATGTATATGTGACAAATAAAGGCTATGCTACACATTTTCTCCAATTACCCATAATTCTTTATGGTGTTTCAGACATCCTCCACAAATGAGTGTATACTTCGATTCGGCCGAACAGCAGAGCGTCAAAATTTTCCCCATTTATCTGTATGGGCCGGAACGACACAGAATTCCTGGAATTCCGAGTGGGGTTCGAGAGTCAGATGACGACCTACTCCATCTCACTTACGAGTGGATATGTCAAATCTGCATTGAACACGGGTCAAATGCGTCAAATATCCCCATTCATTCTGCATGGAGCCTTAATGTCGCCGATTTCCCGAAATTCCGAATAGGTGTGGTATTCGGGAGGTATATGATCGTGATCCACTTCAGACCCCCTACAAGTGTATATGCCATATGTGCATGTCGGACGCTCACAGGCCGAACTGTGAGGCACGATATTTCAACCGCATTCATTTTCTATGGGAAAAAATTCCCGCTTTTTGGACCCGGGTTTGGGAATTCCGCAGGGCGATTTCTTATAAAAGTAACAGCACATCTCACGCCATCGAGCCGCACGATATGAGTTCGTGAGGATCGGACAAAAACTGCGGGACGAGTTACGCGTCGAAAATTGGACCGAAGCCAGAGAGAGATTATAATAGTGATGCTTTTGCACACGTCACTAATTAAGGAATACAATAATAATAACACAGGCTGTACAATAAAATAGAATAAGTCCGAAATCGAATGGAGCTCCAGGTTTTCTCCAATTCAATTTATTCATGTTTATTGGAGGCGAACTTTGCCGTTTTAAGGGACGCCGAGATCCGACGGCACGCTCCGCACGTCCGCAGATAAAATCGAGCCCCCAGGACGCGGACTGTCCAGCATCACGCTCGCGAAGGCGTTATTAGGCGCGGGTGTGTGCATCGCGGACACAGACCGGCTTTATGAAACGCCACGCGGGGAGGCGAGGGAAAAAACACAAAAAAAAAACCCACTTTCACACTCTGCTGAGTATTCACACTCGCCCCAGGTGCATTTTGTCACTCACTCCTCATCATGCACTGCTGTAAGTGTTAGATTGTAGGGTTTTGGCCGCTCTTGGTTGTTTTGTTTTTTTTTTTTTGTTTTGTTTTGTTTTTTTATTTCTTCTCGGTGTGAAGGAAACAGCTCTAACACAAACGCGTTGTCTTTTGATTTCTCACTTCTCGCTTCCTTTCTTCATCTGCAGTCCAAAGCCAGAACCTGGTGACAGACAACATCTCGGTGGTGGAGGGGGAAACGGCCACTATCAGCTGTCGAGTCAAAAATAACGACGACTCCGTCATCCAGCTCCTGAACCCCAACAGACAGACCATCTACTTCAGAGATGTCAGACGTAAGTAGGGGCAAAACACACACACACACACACACACACACACTTTTTCACTCCCTAGTCTTCCATGTCTCTCTAAGAGACGGGCTCCATTTCCACGAGAAGGCTTCTGAGAGCCTCAGACTAATTCAGTATGTTTTTTCGAGGGCGGCTGATAGAGCGTCGCAGCTGTGCGCCAAGGGCACGTTGTTCTCAGTGGCCTGCCTTGATCTGCCATGATCTGGCTCCGAACTCCGCGGCACTCAGCACAGCTGCACTTGTTTCATCAGAGGCGATGCTGTGCTTCTCCTCGGAGGCAAAAATTACCCCACGCGAGCCTCGCCGAGGCATTCTTTCAAAGATCCGAAATGAGAGGCATATTAAAGTCGCACCAAACCCATTCGAGTTCAGTCAGGCTCAATCAGGCATTCGCTCTGCACTGTTTTCCGTTTTTCGGGTTTTTTTCTTTTTTTTCTCCTCCGGATGATAATACTCACTCCGCTCTCCTCATCCTCACATGGATGAATGCTTGCGGTTTCATAAGTGCAGCCCTACAGTGTCTTTTTTTTTTCCCCGCGTCGTTTTTTTTTTTTTTTTTTTATATCACGAGATTTCTGCTCATTTCTTTTTTAAACGCACACATCTCTCCCTGTAACGATCCCTCCGTTTATGGAGGTGGTGCAAAGTCTGAGTCATTGTACCCACGTTCTAGTTCGGTCTTGTGAGCGAAGAGAAGAAGGAGAGGCTAATAATCACACCCTCGCTCGGTAAATTCTTCATGTGGATCGCACGTCTGTTCGCCTGTCAGCTCGTCTTCGGGCCTGGAATCATTAGAGGGGCTCAGAATCCACGCCGTCGCCGCAGCCAAGAAGGGCCGTCATTATTGCTCGACGCCTTAATAAAAGTTTGATGGGCTCCTCTCCAAATCGCCGCGACCGGTAATCAAAATTGATTGCTGCCATTTAGGAGGAACGCCATGTCTCCCCCAAGGCCTGGAGGATTAAACCTGGGAAAACAATACAAATTATATGCGGAAGAAAGGCAGAATGAAGAAAAACGAGAGCGGTGGGAGTAAGAAGGGGCTTGGGGGGGTTCGAAGAGAAGGATAGAGAGAGAGAGAGGCAGAGAGAACGGGTCGAGGGAGAGTGGGAACAGAGGGCAAGGGTTTGTGAGAGAAAAGTGGGTGAAAGAATGACAAGGAAGTGAGGGAAAAGGGTCGAGAGAAATGGGAGAGCGAGAGGGAAGGGGTCAAGGGGGTAGTGGGAAAACAGGGGAAAGGAGTGTGAGAAAGCCGGGGTCAAGAATGAGAGTGAGGGAATGAGAGTATGAAGTGTGGAGAGAGAGAGAGAGAGAGAAAGTGTGTGAGAAAGGGAATCGGAAGAGAGTGAGAAAGGCGTGGAGAATGGGTAAGAAAGATTGAGGGAGAATTAAAGGAGGAATAAAGAGAGTGTGAGAGAAGCAGATACAGTGAGCGGAAGAAGTGTTAGAGGCAGAGTGAGCGGTATGATAGACGGGGTGTGAAAGAGAGAGAGAGAGAGAGAGAGAGAGAGAGAGGGGGGAGGGTGGGAAAGAAAACATAAGTGACGTTGAGAGTGAAAAGGGTAAAAGTGAAGACGGTAAGAAAGAAAGGATGAGACATTGACCAAAAAAAGAGGTGAAGGGAAGACAGAGAGAAGCGGGTGAAAAAAACCATTTGATGAGACATTGAGAGACAGAGAGAGAGAGAGAGAGAGAGAGAGGGACACCGAGAGAAAGAGGTGAACGTTGAAAAAAATGAGGTGAAAGAATTCGAGAAGCAGGTGATGGAAAAAGGTCGAGAGACACTGGGAGAGACGCCAGTGAGAGAGAAGGAGGTGAAACCTATGAAAGAGGGGGATGAGAGACACATTTTGAGAAACCGCAGAGAGCGGAGGTTAAGAGGGAAAGAGTGAGAGGCAGTCTGAAAGAGCGGAATAAGAGATAGGGTGGGCAGCAGTGAGAGAAGGAGAGTGTGAGAGAAAGGGTGAGAGACGGTAAATGAAAGGCGGGTGAGAGAGAAAGGTTGAGTGACACTGAGAGGAAAAGGGTGAGAGAGTGAGAGAATTGTGAGAGATGGTAAAGGAAAGGAGGGGGAGAGAGAAAAGATAAGAGTTGAGAGAGAGAGAGAAAGGATGAGAGAGTGAGGGAAAGGAGGGTGAGAGAGAAAAATAAGAGATGAGAGAGATAAAAGGATGAGCGAGAGAGTGATGGAAAGGAGGGTGAGAGAAAGATAAGAGATGAGAGAGAGAAAAGGGGAGAGAGAGAGATAGAGAGATAGCGAGAGAAAGTTGAGAGAGTGAGGGAAAGAGGGAGGGTGGAGAGAGAGATGGAAAGGAGGGTGAGAGAGAAAGATGAGAGATAGAGAAAAGGGGTGAGAGAGAAAGATTGAGGAGAGGGGGGGAGAGGAGAAAGAGATGAGGAGGAGAGAGAAAAGAGGGGAGAGAGATGAGAGGGAGAGTGAGGGATGGAGAGAGAAAGATAAGAGATGAGAGAGAGAAAAGGGGTGAGAGAGAGAGCTGGAGAGGAGGGAAAAGAGAGAGAGAGTGAGAGAGAGAAAAAAAGGGCGGGTGAGGGGGAGAGGAGAGAAAGATAAAGAGATGAGAGATAGAAAAAGGGGTCGAGAGAGAGAGAGAGAGAGAGAGAAAGGAGAGGAGGAGGGAAGAAAAGGGAAAAAAGTGAGGGAAAAGGGGGTGAAAGAGAAGATAAGAGTGAGAGTGAAAAAGGGGTGAGAGAGAGAGATAGATGAGAGAAGAAAGAGAGAGGGAGGAGAGTGAGGAAAGGAGAGGTGAGAGAGAGAGAGGGGGAAGGGAGGTGAGACCGAGAAGATAAGAGATGAGAGAGAGAAAATGGGGTGCGAGAGAGAAGATAGAGAGAGAAAGGGGGGAGGAGGTGAGGGAAAGGAGGGTTGTTTAGGGTAGGGGGGAGAGAGAAAGATAAGAGTGCGGGAGAAAAGGGGTGAGGAGAGAGAGTGAGGAAAGGGGGTGAAAGAGGAGAGAGAAAGATAAGAGATGAGAGATAGAAAAGGGGGAGAGGGGGAGGGATAGAGAGAGAAGGAGCGAGCTGCGGGAAAGGAGGGTGAGAGAGAGAGAGAGAAAGGGGGTGAGGAGAGAGAGGGTGGATGAGAGAGAGAAAAGGGGTGAGAGGGAGAGGGAAAGGAGGGTGAGAGAGAAGATAAGAGATTAGAGAGAGAGAGAAAAGGGGTGGGAGATGAGTGAGGGAAAGGAGGGAGAGAGAGAGATAAGAGATGAGAGAGAGAAAAGGGGAGAGAGAGAGATAGGGAAAGGAGGGTGAGAGAGAAAGATAAGAGATGAGAGAGAGAAAAGGGGGGAGAGAGAGAGGGAGAGAGAGAGTGAGGGAAAGGAGGGTGAGAGAGAAAGATAAGGAGCTGAGAGAGAGAAAAGGGGTAAGAGGAGAGAGAGATTTTTTGTTATTGATTGATTTTATGTATTGAGATAAGAGAGAGTGAGGGAAAGGAGGCCGGAGGGTGAGAGAGGAAGATACGAGGATGGAGCGCGATGGGGAAAAGGGGCGTGAGACGAGATAGAAGAGAGAATGAGAGAGTGAGGGAAAGGAGGTGGTGAGAGAGAAAGATAAGAGCTGAGAGAGAGGAAGAAAAGGGGTGTGAGAGAGATAGAAAGAGAGAGAGAGAGTGAGGGAAGGAGGGTGAGAGAGAAGATAAGAGATGCACCCCGGAAGGGACAAGTGTGATCACATCATCTAATGTACTAATGCTGCAACACACAACACACACACACACACACACACACACACACACACACACACACACACCACAACCCATGTATACACAAGTCCCTGCCTTTACTTTATTACTATTATTATTAGTAGTAGTAGTAGTTTTTATTTATATTTTATTATTTATTTATTTATTTATTCATGTTCTATTATTGCTTTATTTAAATGTATTTCATTTTGACTGTTTTTACTATATACAAATATAGTCTTTTTATTGCAGGGGTTATTATAGTTATATTACAGTGTGTTATTATTATTATTGTTATTGTTATTATTATTATTATTATTATTATTATTATTATTATTATTATTATGATATGATAATGTCTGACAGCCTTGTTATGTGTCAGTATGTTCTATGCTTTGGCAATACGAATGTCCTTATATGTAATGCCAATAAAGCCATCTATCAATCGTGACTCCTGAAAGGGGTGGGAGGATGATAGAGAGAAGAGAGAGAGAGATAGAGAGAGAGAGAGAGAGAGAGAAATATGTAGGGGTAGGTGACCACGATGAGCGGGAGGCGAGAGAGAGAGAGGGGGAGAGAGAGAGAGCGATCGGCGAAGAAGGGAGCGGGCAGGGGATATTGAGAGAGAGAGAGAGAGAGAGAGAGAGAGAGAGAGGAATGTAGTGAGAGAGAGACGGTGAGAGGGAAACGGAGAGAGACAGAGAGAGGAGGATGATGAGGGAGATTACCTCAGCAGCCATCAGCTATTTCTTCACAAAGGAAGTTGCTCTCATCTCGCGCTCTCTCTGGGAATTCCTTTCTTCCCCATTGTGTTTACAGCCAGCATCATTTCAGTTGCAGGCCTCGCCTCAGCTAGATGGATTGCAAAAAAAGAAAAAAAAAAAGGAAAGAAAGAAAGAAAGAACAGTCCTTTTCGTCTGGTTGGTTTTTTTTTTTTAAAGCTGTTTCATCAGCGCACATTCCTTTGGCTTTCATATGTGTGTTTGTGTCTTTAGGCTAGGGAATGTTAGGAATCGAAATGATAGGAGAATGAACGCAATCAAATTGACCGCGGCAAATTAAGCAGAAAGCATTCGCTCGGAAAGGCCACTGTTTTGGTCGGATTTCAAATTGAGGTTGTTTGGAGCTGCTTTGTTTAGAAAACGACTCCCGGGCTTTTTATTTATTTATTTATTTATTTATTTATTTTTAAGCAAGGTTAATGGCGGAGAATCGGAGGAATGAAACACAACCTTTTTTTTTTCCTCCCTTCTTCATCACTTTAGCCTTGCAATGAGAACGAATACAATACTATTAGTAGATAGAAAAGGAAAAACCATACGATTTGTGGTAAGTTTCACCAGCAGTGTTTAGATCTGAAGGTAATCGATGATTTGGATGGATGAGGGATTTGCCAGCGAAAACCTATAGTATAAAAAATAGAATAGCAACTATGGTATGGAACTCCTGAGATTGCTTTATTATTAATAATTCTTGCTTTATGAATTCAACATAGAGAAACTTTGTTTTTTCTTCTTTCACACAATTCCTTGCAGAAATGGAGAATCTACTCTATGCCTTCAAATTCCAGTCTTAACTGAAAATGGCGATAATGTGAATTAAAGGAGGGCTTGAATGAAATAATGATTAGTTAGTGATTGGTATGAGTGAAGGGGGCACGGTGGTTTAGTGGTTAGCACGTTCGCCTCACACCGCCAGGGTCCGGGTTCTATTCCCGTCTCGGCCATGTATGTGTGTGGTGTGCATGTTGTGCATGTTCTCCCCGTGCCTCAGGGGGGGGGGTTTTTCCTCTCCGGGTTCTCCGGTTTCCGGTTTCCCTCCGTCCGGTCCAAAAACATGCACGTGGTAGGGGGGTTGATTGGCACCTTGGAAAGATTGTCCCTCGTGTATGAATGCGTGTGAATGTGTGTGTGTGTGTGTCCTGTGATGGGTTGTCATTCCATCCAGGGTGTATCCTGCCTTAATGCCCATAGACGCCTGAGATAGGCACAGACTCCCCGTGACCCGAGAGAAGATCGGATAAAGCGGTAGAAGATGAATGAATGAATGAATGTATGAGTATGATTCAGGTTGTTATATATGTACATCAGCGATACACATTTACAAAACCCGAGACATTTAAAAAGGGGAATAAAACTGGTGTGGAAGTATAATTGGGGGGAAAGTAAAGAAAAAAATCGAGATTCGAGAACGTGCTTCCTAAATTTCAAGGTCACTGATTGGTTGTAAAAAGGGGCACGGTGGCTTAGTGGTTAGCACGTTCGCCTCACACCGCCAGGGTCCGGGTTCGATTCCCGTCTCGGACGTGTGTGTGTGGAGTTTGCATGTTCTCCCCGTGCCTCAGGGGTTTTTCTCCGGTTTCTCCGGTTTCCTCCCGGTCCCAAAACATGCACGGTAGGTTGATTGGCACCTTGGAAAAATTGCCCCTAGTGTGAATGTGAGTGAGTGTGTGTGAGACCTGTGATGGGTTGGCATTCCTCCAGGGTGTATCCTGTCTTAATGCCCATAGACGCCTGAGATAGGCACAGGACTCCCGTGACCCGAGAGAAGAACATAGAGCGGATAGAGCGGTAGAAGATGAATGAATGAATGGTTGTATATGAAGTTCTCGTAACAGAAGTGAAATATATTGTGAATTGTAGAATAAGGAACTTAAATGAGATCAAATTAGAGAACACTAGTTACATTTCCATTACAAATTTGCGTAAAACTTTTGTTTCCATTAACCATAACATGCGACACGTGATGTCACTCGAATAAAATGGGCTTACTTATATCACAGCCAATCGCACGTATATCACGTGACCTGGAAAAACTGTTTCCAATAAAGTTTTGCGAAGGGTTCCATCCTTTCTCTCTTAACGTAACTCAGTCGTTTTTTTTCCCGCCCTCCTTTTTTGCATCGTCCAAAACACCTCATTCGAGCGTAAAATCTTTTTTGCGATAGTTTTTACGGTTTTCCATTCGGCGTATTTTCAATTGCGCTATTTTGAGGCTAATGGAAACGCACCTACTTTGCGTTACCTCCCAGGTACTGGTGCTAATCTAAACGCTACCCGTGATCACACTAATACGTATGCATGTGCATATTTTTCTTCCCATCTTGTCCTTGCGTCCACCCCGAGGCGCCATTTTTTTCCGTCAACAAAAAAACGCAGCATTTTCTCCAAAGCGGATACATTTATCATGTTGCGGCTCGGAGGCTTTAAAAAAACAGCAGTGCGTTTTTGACAGTGTCTTCCCTCGAGATTGCCTCGAAGATTCAAAGAGCCAGAGAGTAAAGCGTCCGTCGAAATATCGAACTGTTTACTTGGACGTTTCAGCGCGGATGACTAACTACTGGCGAACGATAGTGGCGTTTTCAAATTTAGCTGGATTGCGTGTAGAATCTATTTACTTGGCAACCCAACATTTCTTTTTTAAAGTTTTTACTTAATTCGGATTTACAGCAGACGCTCTTATCCAAAGCGACGTACAAAAAAGAGTCTCCAACTATGAATAAATGACCACTGGTGGGATCGATTACAAACTTTGTTTTCTTTCTTTCTTTCATTTTTTTTTATCTCTCAACGGTGGCCAAAATACTCAAACCATGTAGTTGAGCTAAAAGTAGAATTACTTTTACTCCAGTAAAAGTGATCCCTTAATACATTCATTCATTCCTTTATTCATCTTCTATCTCTATATACAATCCTGTGCCTATCTCAGGCGTCTATGGACATTAAGGCAGGATACACCCTGGATGGAATGCCAACCCATCGCAGGACACACACACACACACACATTCACACACACACATTCATGCACTAGGGACAATTTTCCAAGGTGCCAATCAACCTACCGTGCATGTTTTTGGACCGGGAGGAAACCGGAGAACCCGGAGAAAAACCCCCGGAGGCACGTGGAGAACATGCCACTCCACACACACATGGCCGAGTCGGGAATCGAACCCGGACCCGTGCTACGTGCTAACCACTAAGCCACCGTGCCCCCTGCCCTTAATACATTTACTTGAAAATACTATGATTTATTACGGCTAGAATGTTGTTATTAACACTTTTGTCACCCCGAGTTGCGTAATCAACTCAAAAGACTCACCCCAATCTATTAAGTGAATGATATTAATTCATTCTTTCAACTACTTCTTCTAAATCACACAAATAAGTCGGCAGGTTAGGCTTCTTTCCATCTTTTATACCTTTTTAAAATGTTCTGTGTTGCTACTGAACTGATGCTGTTCGTGCTAAGTGGCAATCAAAACAAGTTCAAAACAGTCGCTCGGAAATGGAAAGCAACAGCTGATTTCACCACATGGAGTTGAATAAAAAGTAATACATTGGATTTTTAAATGTCATTTACTTCATAGCAGTGAAATACTGATCGACTTAAATACAGTAACCAATTCACATTTCTTCATTACTGTGCACCGCTCTCCATTGTAAAGTGAGTGAACGCGCAGGTAGCAGGCCTCAGACGAAGGCCGAAGGGAGGATTCTTTCACCCGTAGCAAGAAAAGACTAGTGGTGTCCTTTATTCGCAGATATTCAGAACACTTCCTACTAATGTATGACTGCTGCAGCCTTCAGCCTTGTAATTGTTGTTCCTGCGACGCTCATTGCTTTCCTCTCATTCTCATCATGGTGTTTTCTACTAAATAAAAGGGCTTTGTCTTGGTATTTTGTAAAACACTGTTCTACTAGCATTGTTAATAATGGTGTTCATTGTTAATACTGCGGTTTTATGTTCTTAGTAGTGTTTACCTGTCTAACTTTTAAATAAACCTATGTAATGTTCAAACACAGAAGCATGTAAAAGCATCAATAACTGAATCATTCATTCATTCATCTTCATCCGATCTTCCCCCGAATCACGGGGAGTCTGTGCCTATGTCAGGCGTCTATGGGCATTAAGGCAGGATACACCCTGGATGGAATGCCAAACCCATTGCAGGACACACACACACACACACACACACACATTCAAACACTAGGGACAATTTTCCAAGGTACCAATCAACCTAATGTGCATGTTTTTGGACCGGGAGGAAACCAGAGAACCCGGAGAAAAACCCCCTGTGGCACGGGGAGAACATGCAAACTCCACACACACATGGCCGAGACGGGAATCGAACCCGGACCATGGCGGTGTGAGGCGAACGTGCTAACCACTAAGCCACCGTGCCCCAATAACTGAATCGCATGCCGTCATGTTCATATTGTTATCTTCAGTAAAAGTGGCAACATATTGCCAGTATTATGTCCCTCATTTTACAGCGGTCAGGCATATTTTTCCCCTAACACGCTTTCTTAATGGCGACATCTGTATAGCCACAACAAAAAAGTTCTTTGTATTTCTTCAATTACTAATTATTAATCGATATGGTGATGGCTCAGTGGTTAAGGCATTGGGCTCTGGAGTGAAATGTCACAGGTTCGAATCCCAGCTTAGCCTCACTAGTGGGCCCTTGAGCAAGGCCCTTAAAGTATTATTACTCAGACTGCCCCAGCCCAGGTGCATTCCTGGTGCTGGTCCCAAACCCGGATAGATGGGGAAGGTTTGCTTTAGGTGGGCATCCATCGTAAAACATCCGCCAAAATGTAATACGTGGACCGTCCTCTGTGGCGAGAACATGAGAATCCGAAAGATGAAATAAATAAAATTAAATAAATAAATAAATCTCCACTGTAAAGTTTAGCTGGCTGTTCTTACATGAGATTTTCCTTGAGTGTGAGCCTCGACTAAAACGGCTCGAGTAATAGGATCACGTTACAGACTCGTATTGGAACGGAAATGAACGAATCACGATGTTTATTTTTTTTTCCATTCGTTTCAGCAGAATGAAAACAAAACGCTCCGTCATCAATAGCCGGATTCCCCCCAAAAAGTTTGCTGCTTACACAAATCTTTTTATCATATTCCAAAGAAGGAATAATGTATTAAATACTAGAAACAGAAGTGATTAATTCACCACTCAACTGAGTGATTCATTTATTTGCCGTTGGTGGTGCAACGCCCAGCATCCTTTGTAACATGAAAACCCCCCTTCAGGAAAGTACAGGAAACAGAAATGATTACTTCGTTGTTGTTGTTGTTGTTTTTATTTATTTCCCTTTACTTTACAGAGTCTATTCTTCTTATTCAAGTGAAAAACAAATAATGTTACAGATTGTCCGGCTATCCCACAATAAATATTAACGGGTAAACGATCCACCGGTCCGAGCTGGAAGAAAGAGAGACAGACAAATGAGTGGGCGTCAACTGACGTCAGGGGTGGGCGCCCGAGCTGTGAGACTGTGGGGGTGTCCCGGCCTGAGTACGGAAAGCACCAGGACATCCCCATAGTCTCACTCGTCCAGGAGCCCTCCACCGGCATGCAGTTTTCCCCAGCGTCCTCCCGTCTCTTACCCGCACATTATCCCGCCTCTCTTGGATCTGCTCGGGTCTTTACGGGCCGCCACGCCATTCCCCCCACGTCTAGCCTGACCAGTATGTCTGTATTCCGACTCCCTCCATGCTTGTCATCTTACGTCGACCTAGTCGCTCCGCTCCCTGCTCGGTGATGCTCTCCTCGATGCTTATATCTCTCGCCGTTTTATTGCCGTCGCCGGACCGAGTCACTCATTAGGTCACTCATCAGGTTCAGGTGTTCCTGCGTATCGCTCTCTCCGTCCCTCCACTGGATATAAAGCTTCATTTTTATTTATTCATAAATGCCGAACTTTTCATGAATGACGCGTCACTAGAGGGAACTGAACGGTTTAATGAGGATGAAGACGACATTTTCCACACTTTATGGAGTCAAGTCAAGAGGTTTTATTGTCATTACAACCATGTATAGCTGACACAGTACACAGTGAAATGAGACAACGTTTCTCCAGAACCCTGGTGCTACACAAAACAACATATAACACAACATAGGCTTACAAACGACATATAACACAACATAGAGCTACAAGAACACAATGATGAGGACTAGACTAAGTTGGTCCTAGGCACATAAAGTGCATCCTGTGCAAACAGAACAAGACTGTGTTTGACGACACGAGACGACATGAGACGAGGACCAAATGAAACAAGTAAAACTCCAGATGTTTGTAGACTTTTCTAGAAGGTTGTAGTGAAACATTAAGACTGGACACTACCACTTTCGGTTACTTTTTATATGGAATTGTCACCATTTTGTTATAAAAGCCTGTACTTTTGGCTTAATCGACTCTGATGTGTGATTTTGCAATGGCTTGCCATTTAATATTTTAGTGGATCATTAATAGGCAGTGGGAGGGGCAGGGGGAAAATGGAATTTGAAAATCCTCAGTGGAATGCAGCGATAGCTCAGCGGGAGTAGCTAACCATTTTGGATTTTCTACATCTCTTGGGAACTGTACTCCACACACTTACACACAACCCCCCCCATCCCTCCTCCTCCAGTGTCTGAGGAGAGTTCTTGGATCACAGCTGAATTTCTCACCGTCTTTCCTCAGCTCCCGTTCTCCGTTTCCTCCCTCCAGCTGTCTTGCGGTGCCAATTATGGATCTGGAATCTTTCATGGAGAATGTGGAGTTAGAGAGGGGTCAGGCCTGTCCTTGATCACCAAGACAAGACAAAAAAAAAAAAACGAACATGCAAAGAGAAAAACAGCGTCAAGTGTCTCAGGCTGAAATCCACCATGCTGCTAAGGCCAGGCGGCTCCAAGGCCTTTTCACACCGGCTGTTTGTCCTTGCTTTCGTCGTGTCTTTTACCCAGACGCTCTTGTTTGTTTGGAGGGGTGTTGCACCGTGCCATTCGGAGCCGCTACCTCGCTCTCTTCAGCTTAATCATAATCAAAACCTCAGCAGAGATCCACTTCTGTGGCCTGCCAGCATAGGTCAGCCTGTCTGTTCCAATTCCACCAGATTGTTGTCGGGAATAAGACTCGAAGCGTTTGCGGAATAAAGGACAAAAACAAACCCCGGAAATGTAAAGAGAGAGAAAAAAAATAATAAGGAATGCTGGAGGACTCGGGTTGAGGCGGAGTGCTCTCAGTGGGACACACAATGCCACGCTGGGCTTCATTCTCCAGCACACCTGCAGAGAGCTGGACGGCACCGACACGCACCTCCATCCTCCTGTCGCCGGGGGACCGCCACCCGTGGCATTCTGGAACATCGTGCCGGCAGATCCGTGTCGCATGGATCCCGAACTACAACATCAAAAGCGATCGTCGCAGCGGGAGATGTCCTGCTGCAGTTTAGATCACTTTTGGGTTTTTGGTTTATGTTTCACTTCTGTTGTTGTTGTTTTTTTGTAATATCCCATAATGACTTTTACAAGGTGCCAATCCGGAGAACCCGGAGAAAAACCCCCCTGAGGTACGGGGAGAACATGCAAACTCCACACACACACAGGGGCGAGACGGGAATCGAACCCGGACCCTGGCGGTGTGAGGCGAACATGCTAATTACTAAACCACCGTGACCCCTGGGGTCCTGAATAACGTTAGATAATTTATCCTGCTACAGAAGTTAATTTGTAGTAAAATTGCTTACTAAGCTTAAAATGTATTTAAAAAATGCCATTTTACTTGGATGCAGATTCAAACTCTAACTTCTAATCCTAAGCGTCCAGCATGTAAGCATAATTATAAATAATGTAGATACGGGAAGAAACGTAGAATAAAATTTCATTCATTCATTCATTTCTCATCTTCATCTTCTACCATTCTAACCGCTCTTCTAAAAAACCCTTCTACCGCTTTTATCCGATCTTCCCCTCGGGTCACGGGGAGTCTGTGCCTATCTCAGGTGTCTATGGGCATTAAGGCAGGATACACCCTGGATGGAATGCCCAACCCATCGCAGGGCACACACACACTCACATTCACACACACACACACATTCACACATTCACATACACTAGGGGCAATTTTCCAAGGTGCCAATCAACCTACCGTGTATGTTTTTGGACCGGGGGAAACCGGAGAACCCGGAGAAAAACCCCCTGAGGCACGGGGAGAACATGCAAACTCCACACACACATTCCCGAGACGGGAATCGAACCTGGATCCTGGCGGTGTGAGGCGAACGTGCTAACCACTAAGCCACCGTGCCCCGTAGAATAAAATTTAAAAAAGAAAAAAAGTAAAAAGAGTAAAAAGAAACTACTTTCTCGCAACTGTTACGAGAAACAAACCGTTATAATCATGGCAAAGACGCAGTGCAACAAACATCGTTTAGAGTTGGATTTCTTCAATGGCCTTGTACAGATCTCTGATCTCAGCATTACTGAATACCATCGGGATAAGGCCTCCTGACCTTACAACAGTACCTGAGGAGGTGGTAGCTCATTGGTTAAGGCACTGGGCTATGGAACAGAAGGTTGCTGGTTCAACTCCCAGCACTACCAAGCTGCCCCATTGATCAAGGCCCTTAACCTGCTCAGTTGTAAGTCACCCTGGATAAAGGTGTGTGCAAAATGCTGTAAACATAAATGGATAAAAACTCACCAGCCTGTATGAGTTTGCAAAACTAATGTACACACCTTACTCTATATAATGAAATTCAGGGAAGCTGGTTAAGACATTGGCCTCCAGACCAGAAGGATCTAAAATTCCACCACCACTAAGCCGCCACTAATGGGCCCTTGAGCACGGCTCGTAATGCGCAGTTATAAGTCACTTTGGATAAGGGCGTCCCACAAAATGCTGTAAATGTGGCCAGCGCTAGTGAAGTGGAGGTTATTATAACAGCACACAGGGACTTTATGTGGAATGGGACGTTTAAAAGGGACCCACAAACCTTGGTTAGGTGTCTGCAAACTGTTTTCTATATAGTCTTTAAACAGTTCTTTTGACAGCCTCTTTTTACTCTCTCTCTCTCTCTCTCTCTCTCTCTCTTTCCCTTTCCTATAAGCCAAAAATGCTGCTTGTCATCTTCCTGAGAAAACAGAAAGCCGCTTCATCCAGTAGACAGCTTGTGCTTTACATCAAAACACTGACACTGACTGAAATCTTCTTCTTCCCGAAATGTTAAACGTCTCCTACACGGAAAACTTCCCCAGCGCAACATGTGTCCCAGCGTTATATAACCGCCGTTTAATCTCTTTGTTATTACATTATCTGCGCGTTCGGCTGTACCAGAACCCTGAGTATTAGATGTTACCATAGAAATGATAACAGCATAGAACGAGTGCATTAGTGTTTGGATTACCGAGCTGCTGTTAGAGAAAAGCACTCAACACCTTCTGTCCAATCGAGAATTCAACACTGCTATGGGTTTATTGTCTGGCCATTTACATTGCAATTATGCCCGTCCGGTGAAAACACGGCTAGACATGGGATAACTTTGCCTTTTAGCACCACTGAGGTGAGGGGAAACATCGTGTACTTTTTGTCTTTGACGTCTAGCACACACCTAAGCGTCCTCTTTAGTTCTTGTCTTTTGTTATTGTTATTGATATCTCTCCGTCCATTTATCCATCCGTCTTCTCTAACGCTTTTTTCTTTCACGTGGTCTTACACACCCTGGAGCCTCTCCTAGGGAATATGGAGCAGCAAACTCTCTTGTCTGGTACTGACGGCACACATACACACACACACACACACACACTCTTTGAAAATGCCCGCAATGCATGTCTTTAGACTGGAAACGAGGATCCAGGGGAATCCCCTAAAGCGTAGGGAAAGCATGCAGACTCTGAATTTGTACTTCTGAAGTCTGAAACCATGCGAGAAAAAGGCATTAAACCGACTGTTACTACAGTATTATTGGTAATTATGATCATCCCTATGAGCTCTATCTCCATCCCCCTCTCTTAACCCCCCCCCCGCCCCCACCCCCCTCCCCCCATAGGCCTGGTTGCACTATGGTCTTGACACAGACCTCTCCCAGAGCCTTGTATCTCGTCCCCATTAGAGCTGACACTGCAGTTATTCATGTAACCGTAATGCCCTAATTATTGCTGTCTCTCCACCTGACGCTCCGTCACAACAGATTACAAACTGCATTGGCCGCTTGCCCCTTATCAGTTTGCTTTAATCCCCCCCTGCACGTTCCCAATCAATAAATTAAATTAAATCATTAGTGCCTCCCTGCCCTCCCTCTGACAGCCAGATTCCAGCTTTCAAGCCGGCCACTCTAATTAGTCCCACATTATTCTAATAGCACATAAAAGATGCGCCACATGGGGCGGAGAGGGGGGAGGGGGAGGGGTGACGACGAAGGAGCGCGAAGGCGGATAGTGTGCGGCGCGAAAGAGAGGCCTCTCCTTTCTTACGCTTTTACGCGCTGACATTCGCGTGCACCTCAGAGCGCACGCTTGCACACAAAGCTACACATTCGGGATGTTTTATTTATTTGTGCATTCGTTTGAAGATCAGACCCAGCCCGAAGACACGATCAAAGGTGAGAAAGACGCTTTCTCCTCCAGCGCCGGCTCCACATGTTGAGGCTACGGGCCATGGGGGAAACGTAAGAATGACAGCTATGGGAAGAGAAAGAAATGCAAACAAAAGAGGCTGCTTAATCCAGCTCCACGTGCTTTGGTTGGATGAACAACTGCAGGGAGTGTGTGTGTGTGGGGGGGGGATGTTTGGAAGGCAGGATCGGAAAGGGGAGGAAAAAAAAGTGTAGTGACACTGAAGCAATGATAAAGTCCTTTTTTCCCTCTGCTTGAATAGCTCCAGTAGCACTTCTTTTTTTTTCCTTTTTCTCTCAGGCTATAAAATTTAAAGAGCACGGTTAACCAGCTGGAGCTCGGGACAATCAACACGTCACTCTATCAGCGCCCGTTCCTCGCAGGAGCCCATCGACTCGGAAAGCTCTAATGATGACTGATTATTTCTTTATTAATTTCCTCCGGAAATGTTTGTTTGTTTATTTATTTATTTATCTGCACTCGTTTTCTTTTAGCCCGTTCTCTCGTTGTCGTAACTGTTCTGCGTGTATTTATCCAGCAATGGCCCCCGTTGCTTTTATTTCTCTCTCTCTCTCTCTCTCTCTCTCTCTCTCTCTCTCTCTCTCTCTATCTCTCTCTCTCTCTCTCTCTCTCTCTCTGTGTCTCTTTCCTTCTGATTTTGGCCTGTTCTCTTTCCCATCATGTTCAGCGTGAAAGCGAGCCTAATGGACTCCTCATTATTTTTGGGGGATAGAGGAATCTGAGAAACTTTTTTTTGTATTATTACCCCCCCCCCCCCCACACACACACACACACAACACTGCATAATTAGGAGAGAGGCCCTGAACTCCATTCACAGACCACAAAGTTGGGATCAGCATGCGTATCTGGCTAGGACGTCTTCCTTGAAGGAGAGACTGGAAACTGCCTTGGCTTAATTGACTGAGCACACGAATGTCTAGTGCATTTGATTATCAGTGACATGTGGACACTGGTAGCCACATGGTGCTGCTGCTGCTGCTGCTGCTGGTCAGATGATAAGATAAACCTGCTTCTGTCAGAGGTGCTAATATTTCTCTATAGATTGCAGGGACTAGGGTTGTTTTAAACACAGCCAGTAAAGGTGTTTTAATAGTTCCTGTGGTCATGTGAGCCAACATTGGTCAGTGCTCGCTAACTGAATGAAGCTACCATAGACACACATGTGTGACATTTTGTGTACGTAAATATTCACGTTGTTATTATTGTACTAACTTCTAATAATGAGGGTGGTGGTAGCTCAGTGATTTGGACATTGACCAGAAGATCACAGGTTCAAAGCCCACCACCACCACCAAGCTGCCACTATTGGGCTAATGGTCCTCAATTGCTCAGTCACTCTGGATAAGGGCGTCGGCCAAATGCTGTAAACATAAATACTTTATTTTTTACACCCACATGACATTAAAAAAAAATGTAAAAAAGGCATAACAAACTAAATTGCACAAACCTACGTCGGTGCCTTATGTAGTATGTGATACACAATGGACAGATTTGTGTATTCATGTAGGGTGACATCCACTCCACGTGAGACTGGAAAAGTATAGATGGATGGATGGATGGATGGATGGATGGATGGATGGTGAAGAAAGGGACACAGAGATATTGAGAGATTCAAAGAATCTTGTTAGACTTGTTATTTAATTATTACATTATTAAGTCAAATTGGTCACTTTAATTGAATGGCTTTAATATAAAGTGCTGTTTGAAAAAAGTGTGAATAACTCCAACTCAAATCTACCTGAAAACAACAACAACAACAACAACATTGTTTATAAAATGCAGAAGATTTCACAGTTTTCACACTTACATTTTAATGCGGCGCAACTGTGGGCGTAAAGTTCAGGAGCAAAAAGCTGCCGTGGCTCCGGTAAATAAATCCGGTAGCACACATTTGCCTAATATGCATAATTAATCTATGCTAAGATCATACAGGGGTCTTCTGAGGGTTTTCCTTTTTTTGTTGTTTTTTTTTTGTTGTTCTTAGAAAGAGTCCCGTGGGTGCAAAGTGTTTCCGAACCATGGGGCTTTATCGCTTTTATTGCTGATAGTTGCTGTATTTGAGTGTATAGCTGCTTGTAGGCTTTGTTTTTCAGTATTACTTAGCAAGGCTGCTCTCAGCAATAATAATTATGTATTGTTTTCAGCAGGAATATTTTCAACCACCAGCACCAGCAACACACCCATTGCATTACGTTATATACCGATATATATATATATATATATATATATATATATATATATATATATATATATATATATATATATATATTGTGTTTCTGATACCAGGACCGTATTACTGCTTAAACGAAACCAGTTTTTACACACACACACACACACACACACACACACACACACACACACACACACAGACTACGTTATTCTTTTGAAGTTTTTCCATTAACTTTCTTTAAAAATTTAATCAGTGCTGCACCTTGTTGTTGTTGTTGCTTTTTCATTTATTAAAAGAATCCATTTTCATTGCGAGGACCTGCCAAGTGTCAGATATCATTCTCCCAACAGTGATATTTGGACAGGCTAATGCAATGCCTACTAACACATCTT
>JACRUU010000024.1:10634456-10666956 GCA_030449085.1 Kryptopterus vitreolus
ATGATACAAATTCAGAGTTATTAATCTCTGCGAGACAGAGACAGGATGGGTGATGGCCAGCGGGAGGCTATGCGGTTATTAGCCTGCTGTCGACACCCAGAAATATAACCTAGGCTTTTAGTTTAGTGCACTAAATGGAAAAGGGATATATTTTTTAGGAAGGTGTATGGCATTTAAAAAAAAAAAAAAAAAAAAAAAAAAGATACCCTAGGTGCCTACGTCCTCCGCTCATTCTCGCTAATGAGGCAAAACTACAACGGGGCATCAGGACTGACAGAGGGATGAAGGCGAGGCTAGGATCTGAGCAGGCTAAGTGGCGAAATCAGTCAGTAGCGTGCTTTCTTTGATTTCGATGCTCAGCTTTACTGTAGCATCGTGTTATCAGAGCTAATCAGAGCGCTCGCTCGTATGTTTAAAAAAAAAAAAGCGATAGTCGAGCCGATATTGAGATGAAGGAAATTGTGAATGACAGTGATTGACCTGTGATTATATCTCTAGCAGGTGTGATTGGGGCATTGTGGGAGTTTGACATTAGAATGAGGAAAACACGGGCCCTATTAAAGCAGGCATGCAGCACGGAGCGTAATCACAGGCTGGGAATGTTCCTCCCTCTGATTATCCCTCAGGTTGGAAGAAGGCTACAGGTAGTCGGCTCAAGCCCAGGAACGAGCCGAGCTGTCTGTATTACTGGAGGCTTTCGCACCACTGTCTGCAGTCATTTGTTAATACGGTGTGAAAGGTCTCTCATTAAAAGTGTATGGATATGGATTACTAGCGCACACGTTAGCGATGGTTTGCAGGTGCAGCTGTGCAACGAGGCTCGTCTCAGCTCGCCAGCTGTCAAACTCAAAGAAAAACGGACCGCCGAACGCTTTATTTCTCTCTGTTTGTCTTTCTTGGCTGCAAATATTTTTTCAACATGTATTTGTTTACTCCTAGGTTTGAGTGATTGATTGCCTTTTGCTCCGTGTGAATGCAGTAATGTGGATTCTTTTTGCTCCCTTTTTTGTCCCGTTTTTTTTTGTTTTGACGGTATGTTTGTTATTAGTTTGTTGATTCGCCTACTTTTCTTATTTTTGAAACATTATTTTCATTTATAGATTTTTTTTTTATCGCTAGTTAAGAACGGACGATTGAGTGTTTTGTGGAATTTATTTGCAATCTTTAGTGTAAGCAGCAGGTAAACCTAGTCAAGGGCGTACACCTGATATGTATTATTTAGGAATGTATTTATTTGTTTGTTTGTTTATTTTTTTTTTTTTTTAGCCTGCAAATGTAATAACTAATCTAATAACAAGTCTGGTAGAAAATAAGTTAACAAGAAGTCCTAATTGTCTTTGGTTTATTTATTTATTTATTATTTAGAATTTCTTTGTTTGCTTTAGCGTTTTTGGTCTCCCTTCGTTTTGCCTTCCTCTTTTTTTTTCCACGGTTTTCCTTTCTTTACATCACCAATTAGAATGATTTATCGTGGAAACTCTTCCGCACCAGTCCAGGATGAACAAAGTCACAGCGCAGCACAATAGCTGGTGTGCGTTTTCTTCTTCTTCTTCTCTTTTCTTTTTGCCCACCTGCCTTTAATCTCTCTCATCCCTCACTCTCTCTATTTCCTTCTGTGCTTGTAGATTGCACTGTAGCTCTGAGGCCTTATTGTGCTCCTGGTCCAGTGCTGCTGTAGACAGAATCATGCAACAACAACAAAAACACAAACAAACAAACAAACCAACCAGCAAAAATAAATAAATAAATAAATAAAATGGCTACACTTGCTCTTCATGATATATGCAGGAACCGTATGGGTTTTGTGTAGCAGTCGCAGCCCCTGATGGCGCACAGCTCGGATTTGTTCAACCCTTACTCCAGCCCACTCCCCCTTTCCGCCGGCTTATTAACTCTACACAATGGGGTTTTGCTGAGTTGTGTTATGTATCCTTGAGAGGCGCATTTAGTCTCCTTGTGCATTGTTTATGCCGTTGTTAACTCGGCTGAATAAATTCAGGGAGGCATAGCAACGAGCACTGCAAGACTGTTACAAAGACGAATAAACAAACACACACACACACACATACACACACACACAGTTGATCTACTGAAATGAGCGGATGAAGCATCGAAAGATGAAATGCGCTATTTTATTGTATTTATTGCTTTATTTTCATTCTATCACTCTCGTAGGGAAATCCAAAGTGGAGATCACGTATGACAAGATGTACACTGTAACCAGCTGGGTAAAGCTCACTGTTACGAAGGAGGATGACGGCATTCCGGTCGTCTGCATCGTGGACCATCCGGCAGTCAAGGATTTCCAAGCGCAGAAGTACCTGGAGGTGCAGTGTAAGTAATGTGCTGGGCTTTTAGTGGAAAGGAAAACAGCGTGCATTAAATCGCCGGAAACACTAGCTTTCATTCAGTCTTGACCTTTCGTTCAAAACGACATCAAAATCTAATTTAATCTAGTCCACTTGCCCCCCCCCGTATGTCTCCTTTTTACAACTAGGAGACTCTAGCTGCGTTTTATGGCCAGTGAAGGATTACATGGGCAAAAGTATTGGAACACCATTGGGCTTTTCCATCCATATGAGGTTCTCCCCCAAAACTGTTGCGATACAGTTGTGTAGGATGTCTTTAGTGTTACATTTTTCCTTCGCTTGAATCAGAATCAGGTTTATTGATTAAGTGTATTTACACACACACACACACACACACACACACACACACACACACACACACACACACACACACACACACACACACACACACACACACACAAAGAATTTGCTCCAAGAAAAGCATGACGCTGTACTATAACTAGGAGCCTCGGACTTGTTACAGCATGGCAGTGCGTCTGCGCACACACTAAAGATGCTGCTACAGAGCTCTGATCTCAATCGTATTGAACACTTTTGGAATGAATTGGAACACTGACTGAACTCACACCCTTTCGCACCCTACCTCAGTACCCGACTTTACTCACAGCATCGATCCTGAAGCGCCAAAATCTATCGGAGCATCTTTCCAGAAGAGCGGAGGTTATTCCTACCGCAAATCCGGACTATATGTGCAATGGCATGTTCAAAAAGCAAGCGTGAACCTTAGGTGTCCATATAATGTATTGTGGACCGTCACACTCCTTAACCCCTGAATTTATGAATTTATTTACAATAATAAAAAAAATAGAGAGGCACGGTGGTTTAGTGGTTAGCACGTTCGCCTCACACCGCCAGGGTCCGGGTTCGATTCCCGTCTCGGCCATGTGTGTGTGGAGTTTGCATGTTCTCCCCGTGCCTCAGGGTTTTTTTCTCCGGGTTCTCCGGTTTCCTCCCGGTCCAAAAACATGCACAGTAGGTTGATTGGCACCTTGGAAAATTGTCCCTAGTGTGTGAATAATGTGTGTGTGTGTGTGTGTGTGTGTGTGTGTGTGTGTGTCCTGCGATGGGTTGGCATTCCATCCAGGGTGTATCCTGCCTTAATGCCCATAGACGCATGAGATAGGCACAGACTCCCCGTGACCCGAGAGAAGATTGGATAAAGCGATAGAAGATGAACGAATGAATTAATCATTTTTAAAAAATCAACAATTGTGTTTTTGCTTTCAAGCACTATAATGTGTGCATCCTGTGTTAGCTATGGAACGCGTCAAATATGCATCAACTGGCACTGGAGGTATACGTACCTTAAATTTGGGCTGTAAGCAGTTCGATGCGATTTTGCGACAGTCATCAACAAGGGGTTAAACCGGGGTCGGACAATTAAACACCATTACAATTCCTTTTCCTTTGTGCACAAAAACCTAGACATAATTTGTCAAGGTTGAAAGTGCGACCTGCACAGAGCCACGACCTCAACCCACTGAAGACCTTTGGGAGGAAATTCGACTACTCCCTAGGCTTTGTAGCCTGACATCAGAATGGCTAATACTCATGTAGCTAAATGAGCACATCCTCAGGCATTAAAAGGTCTTGGTGAGATTGTAGCTCAATAGATTTGCAAGTGATCGGAAGGTTCTTAATCATTCTTAACTGCTTAATTGTAACACTGACTACAACGTAAGTCACCCCTGACTAAAGAATTCATGTCATAATGCCATAAATATAACACCCAAATATATCCAAAACCCTTAATGGAGGTTAGTACTATCCGGGGTGGCAAGACGTTTTTGGGCACGCCGTTTCTCAAGCACTCGTAGTCACATGAAACCTTTTCCATGCGTCCTTTTCAGCTTTGACTAAATGGAAGTGTTTACTGTGTACACAGTACACCGGTCGGTCCCGACATCTACAGTGTTTCTTTTTTGTTTCCTTGCTCTGGCGACACAGGAGACACAAAAAAAACCCTGGATTTTTCAGGGGAAATGATGTGAACCGTGAAAGACACACATTAAATTCTGGTAGCGATTACTTTTCACTTTGGTGCCAACTCTGTCTCAGTGAACTTTGCCTTGTGAATTCACAAATCTCAATACGGACAAGAAGGCAGGAGCGAGGTCTGTTTGCTTGGTGTAAACACTGCAGCTGCTTATAATTATGTGTTATTAAATGGAACACCTTTTGCACGGCTGTTTTCTAACTGTTGGTGAGCATTGGAGGAGGGGGGGGGGGGGGGGGGGGGTTAAGTTCTCTGGGGATTTGTGGTCAAATTTCAGTTTTTCTCTCTGTGCTTCGTATTTCTTATTAGAAATTTGACCACTTCTGCTTTTATAAAAAAAAAAAAAATAGACCTTGTCCTGTCTAAAGCCTGAATATTTGCTGTAAAAACTATCATTTTTTACACATGAAGTTACATGTTATGAAGTTATGAAGATACAAATGCATAGATTTGTTAGAAGTAAGTAATATGAATATAGATTTACTGTAGACTGTAATAAACTAGCTAGCAAGAGCATTTTATATTATTATTATTATTATTATTATTATTATTATTATTACCCTTGTCAGTTCCCAGGCATCTAAATCATAAAACTGAGGGCATCATCATATTTATATATTTTATTTATTGAAGAATTGGGATGATGGAATAACAATAATTTTCACTACAAAGGAGCAATTCTGCTTGTCCAAGATGGACACTTTTTTACATTGACACCATTTGGCAGATGCCTTTATCCAGAGCGACTTGCAACTGAGAAACTGAGGGTTAAGCTCAAAAGGCCCACTAGTGGCAGCTTGGTGGTGATCTTTTGGTCTAGAAGGAAATTATGAGCTACCTAAACCATAACATTACATTGTGTTGAGAGAAGTGGTAGAATAGAACAGCCTTTATTTGTCACACATACATTACAAGCAAAGTCAAATTGCTTCTTTGCATATAAATGCTCGTTTGGCTGCGGTGAGAGCGTAGAGTCAGCAATGATTCAGTTCCCCTGTAGAGCAGAGGGTTAAGGACCTCACTCAAGGACTCAAGGGCGATACTGGGAGTAGAACCGCTGTGCTACCCGCTCCCTCTTTGCTCGGTGGTTAAGGCACTACGTTTTAGCCCAGACGATCTCAGGTTCAAATCACAGCACAACCAAGCTCTTCCTAGCTGGGCCCTGGACCAAGGCCCTTAACCCTCAATTTAACCCTTTATGTCACACTTTTTTTCACCATGTAGTTTTGTTTCACCGTTCTAAATGACAGAAAACCATGCCGTGTCGTAATCTCAAGAAGCCATCATTAGGGACCCCGAAGATCTCTTGTCTGACTGACTATATTTGAGTTTAGCGGTGTTTAATTGGGTTAATTTAACTTTCTCTGGAACTCTGGAGAATTCCTACTAGAGAAAATGCCTTGTCAGAGTCGGCAAAGATCTGCTTGCCTTCCTGTTCCTTTTCACTAATTTTAATAACGGTGCTGTCTGCAGTTTTTTTTTTTTTTCCTGCAGAAACACATTCGATCGGATCCTGCACTGAGCAAGTGAAGATTATGCAGCCCTTCACACTTTAGTAATGAAGCACTGATACGGTCTCAGTACTTTATACATTGTACTTGCTTCAGCTGGCTTAATTTTTCTACAGTAGTTGTAGAAGTTGTGAAAATAGACCTATAATATATATATATATATATATATATATATATATATATATATATATATATATATATATATATATATGCAGTTCATTTAAGTGTTCTTACATAGTCATTATGGTCAGAGTAGTTCCAAGAGCATCATGGTAATTTGCAGTTTCATGGTATAGATACACTGTTATACAACATTTGGACTGTTTTCACGCGACCCCTTTATCTTTAGTCTGAAACGAGCTTCCTACTGGGGGTTCCTGAATTACTAAAATGTTCTGCTTTATGTTTATCTAAAGAGAAAACAATGTTTTAGGAGTTTCCCTGTACTGTCTATACAATCTAAAGGGGTTGCTAAATTGGATAGGATGTTATACTTAGTCTTATTATGTTATTAGTCTTATTATTCTGTTTATTAAGTTTATTATTCTGTTTATTAAAACCTGGAGCTGACATGCAAGAGCAAAGGCAAACCAGAGTAGGATATATATCATTATTATATATATATATATATATATATCCCTCTAAAAGTTCTCTTAGTGGTTGTTGAGGTCCTGTAGTTCTTCTTACTGTTTTTGAAAGGGGAGCACTATCAAAAATTCTACAGAACACTTTCTATACTAGACTGTGCAAAAAAAAAAAAGAAAGTTCTTCTTAGTTGTTCCTCAATTGCGAACAGTTCTATTTATACTTTCTAAGACAAACATGTCTAATCTTTGTGTTTATTACATTTTCTAGGCTGTATACCCTAAAAAATACAGTTTTGTACATACTAAAGAATGTGTTTTCTTTTGTATGTTTTCTTTGTAAGATGTTCTTTTCTACCCCATTCTATCCTATCTATTTTGTTATGTAAAAAACAAAGGGTTCCTCTAAATCATGTGTCAAACTCAAAGCCCGCGGGCCGAATGTGACCCTCCATGTCATTTTATGTGTCCAGCAAGAGCTTTAAAGGTGTATGATTATCGTAAAATGAGGCAATGCTGCTTTAAAGCGTGCATTGACAATAAACTGAATCTCCCATGACGAATGTGATTGTGTTACCCGCAAAGTGCCGGCATCCCGCCACTAGATTGCAGTGTACCCTACATCAGGGCGATTTTTACAACAATATCCAGGAGGTGAAAAATTGATGCAGATGGACGGCACTTCCAAAAAACATGGGAAAGCGAATGCATGTTTGTTTTGCGTTAAGGGTTTTGTGTTATGAGGCGGCGTCGCTCATCAAAGGCTACATACTGTCATAGTTATAAGCTGGCCTTTGACACCCCTGCTCTATAAGGTACAGTTCTTGAGTTGTCAGAGGTTCTTCTTATTGTCTTTGTAAGGGAAGATCTTGTTTAAGGATTTACTATACCTTCTATACAGTATTTCCTAAGGAGTACGTTGTCTTTTAAGTGGTTATTTAGTTCCTGAAAGATTTGGCGTGGTAGCCCAGTGGTAAGGTGTTGGACTCTGGACCTGAAGATCACAGGTTCAAACCCCACCACCACCAAACTGCCACTAGTGGGCCCTTGAGCAAGGTCCTTAACCTCTCAATTGCTCAGTTGTAAGTCGCTCTGGATAAGGGCGTCTATAAATGTAATGTAAGTGTAAATTTGTTTTTGAACTCCAGGGAACCCACCCAGATTTATTATATATGGAACCTGTATGGGTTTTGCCAGAGAGGATGGTAGATGGGCTTTTCTTCGAGTGTGTTTTTGCACATACACCATCATTGTCTGCAAGTCTAAAAAAAAACATATGGACTCGTTTGCCCATAATACACCTCTGTGTTTCTCACTGTTGCTGATTTTTCATCTCTCAAGAGGCTGGTTTGTTTTTATCGCATGCCAAGCCAGGACTAGCGATTCCCACTACACCTTCCACAGAGCATTGACTGAAAATCGGTGCTTGTAGCTGACCTTTCCCTGGCACAGACAAGCCCAGATCATCATCCAGGCAAGTGCCCTTTGGCTCGACTGGGCTTAAAGCAGGAAAAATGAACCTGCTCCCTGCATGAAGTTTAAGCACTAGTCTTTCTCTCCTGATCTGAATTCTGGCTCCTGCAACAGGGAAATAATTCGGCGAGAAAAATCTATGCGTGTGGGCAGCGTCAGTGGAGAGTTTATTTACCGAATAGTAAAAATGCATTGCCGTGGATATTAAATAAGCCCAGAAATATTGATGGCTGCGCCTTGAAACAGTTTCCCTCTGTTGCTAGTCAGCACCTTTTGTACCCCGTCGGCTTGAGGGAAATGAAGTTTGGCAACTTGAGGGAAATGTTATTAAAATGAGGCTGACCTTTTCGTTCGGTGCCCTCCAGGCATGGTGTGCCGAGCCGATCCAAAAGCAACCGGCAAGGGCTCTTAGCCTTGTCTCTGCACCTGAACGCCCTGGAGAGGAAGCTCCTCACAGGAATTGATACAGGGGCGCCTTCAAAGCTGGAGGCGTTCGCTCGGCGCCTTTCATGCAAAGAGCATAAAGATAAGAGAGAGAGAAGAGAGAGAGAGAGAGAGAGAGAGGAACGGGGTGCATCTCCACGCCGCTGCCGGAGACAAACAGGTGGATCTTCCTCTTTAACCACAGCTTCAGAGCAGCCCGCTCTCCATAGTCCTGGCTGTCTATCACCGGGAGGGCAGCCTCAGCACTGTCAGCATGTAATTTGAACAGATGGACACTGAGCAACAGATCACTTTTCTTTTTTTGGGGCCACAAAGGTCAAAATGGGAAAAAAAAAAGTGTTTGGGTGGCCAAACCAACTGATACATTTGATGATGAAAAGGCGCTTTGAAACAAGCAACAGGAGAAAATAAAAACCCTCCCAAAAGGCTTGTATGAAAGTAATCAGTGCCAATATGGAATTGAGAGATTATTTCCCACTAGAAGCACATTCTAAAGATGCTTATTCTGTTTTAAACCACAGTGGATTCGGAGAAGGGAAATCTCACAGGGGAGAGGGCGGGAGTTTAAGTGCTGCGGGTGGGCAAACAAATATACCCGCTAGTTGTAATATTTTTTTTGAAGGTTTATAATTTACAGTTTTTTACCGCTAATTAAAAACAATATTCATTCATTCATTCATTCATCTTCTACCGCTTTATCCGATCTTCCCTCGGGTCACGGGGAGTCTGTGCCTATCTCAGGCGTCTATGGGCATTAAGGAAGGATACACCCTGGATGGAATGCCAACCCATCACAGGACACACACACACACACACACACACACATTCATACACTAGGGACAATTTTCCAAGGTGCCAATCAACCTACCATGTATGTTTTTTGGACCAGGGGGAAGGAAACCGGAGAACCCAGAAAAAAACCCCCTGAGGCACGGGGAGAACATGCACAAACTCCACACACACATGGCCGAGACGGGAAAATAATAATAAAAACAATTAATAAAAACAATAATACTAATAATAAAAATCCCAAGGTATTTGTCATGTGTGGTGCTTTTTTTAACCCCTAGTGGACAAATGTTGCACATTCGCATCAAACTGCTTCCAGCCTGAACACTGGGAATTTAATGTAGATATTTCCTCCAATGCCAGCTGATTCGTATTAGATCATATTGGAGACACTAATTGCATCGGCTTGCAAGTCGAAGCACACATAATACTTGTTGAATTAAAGGCAACAAGGGGTTAATGGATTAAGTGTGTTATTATTCTCTTAAGATAATCGAACCCCTTACGTTCGTGTACGTTTTTACCCTAATCTTCATAAGCTGTTACAGAGCGTTTGTTGGAGCGGACACAAAAAGCACGAGGGGGCGGAACACACATTGTGTGATCAGGCAGTAATGGTGAGAAATTCAGCAGGAGCAGGGTATGGAAATGGGTGCCGTGCTCTACATGATCCATTCTTATAATGAATATGTTATCAGTTGGGGTATAAAACAACAAGTTACAGCAGCTAGTAAACAATGTAGGGGGGGGGGGGGGGGGGGGGGGGGGGGGGGGGGGGGTCTGAAAGCATTCTTTAAATTTTTTCACACCTCCCTAAAACTTTTGCACACAGTACTATATATATATATATATATATATATATATATATATATATATATATATATTATATATATATAGGGGCACGGTGGTTTTAGTGGTTAGCACGTTCGCCTCACACTTCCAGGGTCCGGGTTCGATTCCCGTCTCGGCCATGTGTGTGTGTGTGGAGTTTGCATGTTCTCCCTGTGCCTTCAGAGGGTTTTTTTTCTCCAGGTTCTCCTGTTTCCTCCCGGTCCAAAAACATGCACGGTAGGTTGATTGGCACCTTGGAAAATTGTCCCTAGTGTATTAATGTGTGTGTGTGTGTGTGTGTGTGCCCTGTGATGGGTTGGCATTCCATCCAGGGTGTATCCTGCCTTAATGCCCATAGACGCCTGAGCTAGGCACAGGCTCCCCGTGACCCTGGGAGGATAAGAGCGGATAAAGCGGTAGAAGATGAATGTATGAATATATATATATATATATATATATATATATATATATATATATATATATATATATCAAAATAATCTTGCACTGTGGAAGAAAGGAAGTCAGAATCCCTTGTCAGAAAACAGTATCCATGTAACATGAGTGCCAGCCGCACTAGCCACGCTGCTGTTAGACGTAATGAGACATGCGGTCGTCTTTCCAATAAGTATTTGTTGACTTTGGCAAACACGTAACTCTGAAAGTCACCCACTACTGATCTTTTATATCATACACCATTTGTTAAAACGTACAGATTTCCCAGCTTGTGTCAACACAAGCTCGAGCTAAATTCTTTCTATTTGGGTGTCGCTCAACAACAACGCGCCGTGGTCTCCATGCTAATTTACGACGCACGCTGCGAAATCTGACCAATTTACATTATTAACCTGCTGTTACAAATACCGGCGTTCGTTGCCGACGAACGGCGCTGCTTAGCACACACGAAATGCCCCGTAATTGTATCAGTGTCATTACAGTTTTCACATTGTAATCTACCACTGTGCTGCTGTGCATACAGCTGGGCACACAATGCACCATAGCACAGGCATGCCACTTCAAGCTCCATTACGAAGAGAATATTAGATTTGAAGCCCTCGGAGAAACTACAAGGCTGGAAGCGAGCCAGCCGGTGGAATGCAGTATGGTTCAGCCATTACAGCAAGCCATCGCAATGTCCTGGCTACCTGAAAAGGACTTTTTTTTTTCTTTTTTCTTCTTTTCAAGGTTAGACAATGCTACGAGTCTGCCGTATCCATTACCTCCACTTTATCGCATGGGCAAAGATAATGCACGTGTTAGCGATGCCAAGAGTGCTGGAGAGACTCATTATCAAAACCCCACCACTCCCATTATCAAAAGATGCTATTTTTATTATTGAGTTCTTGGAGTTGCTCAAGAGAAACGTCAGTGAATCAAAAGAAAAGTCTGGCAGGAAGGTTGGTAAACAGTACATTTACATTTACTGCATTTGGCAGACGCCCTTATCCAGAGCGACTTACAACTGAGTAATTGAGGGTTAAGGGCCTTGCTCAAGGGCCCGCTAGTAGCTGCTTGGTGGTGGTGGTGGTGGGGTTTGAACCCATGATCTCCAACACCTTAACCACTGGGCTATCATGTCCCTACAGGACTCTCCCTCTGTGTCAATCAGGTGCCCAGTGTAAGTGAAAGATGTTAGATATTGTTCTATGTTTTTTGGGTGTGTGTCGTGTGTTATCTGCCCTCTGGTGCAGTTTACGAGGCAATTCGTAAAGATCCACAGTTCACGAAGATAATGCCTTTGAGTGTGTCTCGGAGGAAGTGTGTGTTGTTCTCGCTCTCGCTGGTTGGTAGCTTACGTACGGTAGAAGACAGCTGGCTTGTGGGTGGGAATTGGCCAAGACCAATTTGGGGAAAAAATTGGAGGGGAGTAATCAAGTTTATTTTTATTAAATAATGAGCCAAAATATTGTTTAACAAATGAAGGAGCCTACCGTGTGAACATGTTAAATCAACGTTCAGGAAATATTTCTGCTGAGAAAGATTAAAGGTTTATATTTTCATTCAATATTTCTGAAACGAAACCAAAAAGAAATACGTGTACGTGTCCCTATTGGCTTTTTAAAATTTTCATAGAATAGAATAGTCTTCAGGGGGCACGGTGGTTTAATGGTTAGCACATTCGCCTCACACCGGCAGGGTCAGGGTTCGATTCTCGTCTCGGACATGTGTGTGTGGAGTTTGCATGTTCTCTCCGTGCCTCAGGGGTTTTTTCTCCGGGTTCTCCGGTTTCCTCCCGGTCCAAAAACATGCACGGTAGGTTGATTAGCACCTTGGAAAATTGTCCCTAGTGTGTGAATGTGTGTATGAAAGTGTGTGTGTGCCCTGCGATGGGTTGGCATTCCATCCATTGTGTATCCTGCCTTAATGCCCATAGACACCTGAGATAGACACAGGCTCCCCGTGACCCGAGGGAAGATTGGATAAAGCGGTAGAAGATGAATGAATGAATGAATAGTCTTTATTTGTCACATATACATCACAGCACAGTGAAATTCTTTCTTCGCATATCCCAGCTTGTTTGGAAGCTGAGGTCAGAGGGCAGGGGCAGCCATGCCATGGCACCCCTGGAGCACAGAGGGTTAAGGGCCTTGCTTAAGGCCCGAGGGTGGCAGCATTGGGCTCTAACCCCCTGACCTTCTGATCAGTAGCCCAGCGCCTTAAACCACTGAGCTACACCGTCTCCCCTCATATCCACTTATCATACTGCTTCGCTGGGAAGATGTACAATGTTCAAATTTAATTATTATATACTATAAAACACCTCCCATGTTGGGTTTGGCCTCTGCCCTTCTGCCTGACTGAATATCCCTGTGGTCGTACAGCCGAGTCATGGATTTTAGGGCTTAGCGAGGTTCCATCGAAAGCACAGCCCATTGCAGTATCTGACCTCTCATTGTGAGTGTATGCGATAAAGAAGCTTGTCCATCTTCCTGTCCCTCGCCTGAATGTTAGACAGCAGAATGCTAGTCATTCTGGATCTTAATCTTTCTCTCGCCAGCACTTTTGCTCCATCGTCCCTGCTTCCTGTAGCGTTGCCGACGGCAACGTGGACGTTTTTGGAAAGTGGGCGTTTTGTTTTTCCTTTTTTATTTGTAGAGGTGATTAGTGGAATGTGAAAAATGGTATGCGACGGAGCTCAGATTGCTCAGAACATGCTCGGAGTAAGGTTTTTTTTTAATAATGATTAAATCACAGAATCTGCTGATAAACTATTATTGAGCATTTCACCCTGCACGTGTTATGAGCGAACTCAAATACTGGATTGCACACGGTATATTGCCAAAAGTGTGTGGACATGAGTATGGTATGTCCTTTTTAAGCGTCACATTCTTTGGAAAGATATTCCTGTTGATTTTTTGTGCTGATCCGGACACAACAATGGTGTTAGGAACGTCAGATCCTCGTGGAGGTGAGGTGAGGAGGTCTGCGATGCAGTCAGTGTTTCGGTTCATCCCAAAAGTGTTCATTAGGCCTGGGGTCAGAGCTCTACAGCAGGAGACCTTCCACTCCAACCCATGCAAAGCATACTGCATCTTAATGGAGTTTTTTTTTTCTCCTCACTATGCACAGGGCACTGCTGAAACAGATCTAATTCTCCTTGTTCAAGAGATTGGAAAATGTCATGCTACATCCAATACGCCTATACAAATGTGTCCTATCAACTTTGTGATAACAGTTTAGAGTAGAACCACATATGGATGGTGAAAGTCCGGCGTTCCAATACTTTTAGTCCTGCAATAATGGTTGCTGTGCTTCATTACGTTCAGTATTTGCTCATGCGCTAGTCATAGACATGTACATAGCATACAGTGTCCTTTTGCAAAGAGCATGTGGAAATATGACACCATGATGCTGTTTTATACTTATCACGCACCTTGAAAAGTCATTTTTATGGGGTTCTCCTGATGCCCATTGGATTTGAGGGGCCCGTGAGTGGATCAAATACTGGGGCTTGAACCCCTGACCATCCGTATCAGTAACACAAAGAGAACTCTAACTCGCTACTTTCTTAAAATGTGACGTTTGTATTTCGACTTTGAGGGCATTATTTATATTAGTATTGCGCCCCAGGCTTGTGAAAGTTTTAGTAATATGGCTGGTCTTTGGACTGATGAGCAGGAACAAACATCATTTTTGTTGTTATTATCATTAGCATTTGTATTTTATTTGAATGCTATTATTATCACCCTAGATCCCAGTTCTCAGCTGGGTGGCTTTTGCTTTATCCTCGGCTAACTACTGTTTGCTAGGTCTTTTGCTGCTTAATGAAAGGCCTGGAACTCTTTCTTCTTTCGCTCTTTCTGTTATGTTCTCTCCCCATGCTCTCATTAGCACTCTGTGTAAACACAGAGGTTTTTTTTTTTCCCTTTTTACCACCCCAGGTCCTCTCCGTGTAAGCACTACCTGCTAAAACGGATCGGTAGGGGGGCTTATTATTAGCGTTTATCTAAAAGAAAGCGCGTGTAAGGGGAGCGGCGCCATTCGAACTGCATTCAGCCTTAGCCTAATAATTAGCCTTAGCGTCGTGTGTACCGTAGCCCGTCTAATTTGCGCGGCGTCGTGTCAGCTCGGGCGACACATCTACGCCGGTAGACGGATGAAGCAGACCGAGACGTTCTTTGAGCGGCGGCACTGAATGGTATTCGCCGCTCGTACAGCAAATGACCATTCTGCATGGCTGTCCCCTCAGCTGTATTCACGGCCTCATATCCATAATGTCATTGTGGGAGAATGTACCGGTGCATGTCAAACGTCATTGTGAATGTCAGTGCTCCTGTTGCGGGGTACTAGCCGCAGCAGGAATCCCAATCCCGGCAGAATTAGGCGAGAGGGGAGGAAGAAAAAAAAAAGAAGCAAGCCAGGCGAGGGAAGGATGTGCGTCTCATGCTGAATGCAGTGACCATGACAGAAGACTGGCTGATGCAAAGGCCTGCAGTAGTCACAGACTGTAATGAATCAGGGAGAGGACAGTAGTGGTGCAGCGTAAAGGTCAGCACTGTGTATGTAGGAGGTTACGGTGTGTTATTGCAGCCTATGTAGGCATACAGTCAGGCAGCCGGGATTGCATCCATCAATACCCTCGTTGCCGTATCTACCGGACCGGACAGATTCCAAGCCACGTGTTAAGCGCTGAATAAAACCCACCCTGACCAATTTTCAGCCGCAAATGGAAATCAAACAAGATTTGAACCTATGGCTTTTTGAAGATTTCTTCTTTTTCTTCTTCCTTTTCTCCGCAGATAAACCAGAGGTGAAGATTGTCGTGGGGTTTCCTCAAGGACTAACCAGAGAGGGTGAAAACCTGGAGCTGACATGCAAGACCAAAGGCAAACCAGAGTGAGGGGCTTTTCTTCATCGTCAATCCTCAATCAATTAAAATGACACTCTACTGTGTAGACACCACAGTATATATATATATATATATATATATATATATATATATATATATATATATATATATATATATATATATAGATATAGGCTTGGAGGATATATAGTGGTGTGGGATTGAGTGAAATTGATATCAAGTGAAAGTTAGAAATAAAACATGATGCGGTATGGTGTTATAATCAATGATGGGGTCATGTGATGCGCCCTAACTTGAAGCAGAATTACAGTTTCTGCACTGCAGTAAATTATTACAGCAGGCTGCGGATTATTTTTCTTTTAACAGCAATTTAAAAACGATTGCCATTGTATACGCTAAGGACAAAAGTATTAGGACACCCGTCCTTACCTGCCATATAATCAGATTTTGTCTTCCATAAATCCCAAACCGGTTCCTGCATTTCCCACAAAGGAAACTACATGAAGACATGATCTGGAGGGGACAATTTTGCACCCAAGGCCTCCTCACTTCACCGACATCACTACCTGTGTTTCAGTAAATGATCACCAATGTCCACAAGCATTCTCTAGTCAGAATAGTGGGACTAAATGTGACTCAGTAAGCATATACCTTACTTATGGCCAAGTGTCCGCAAATACTGTAGTGTATTATCTGTATAAATTGTGTAGTGTATTTAATTGTTGCAACTTCATATGTGAGCACTAGCACCGGAGACTCCTTCCAAATGCCTTAGCGATAGCTTTATTATACTAGCGCTTTTTGTTTTTTGTTTTTCATTTTCGCCCATGGTCACCAGAGTGGATGGTCCACATATTAGATTTGGCTCATGTTTTACCCTTCCTAGCGCAACCTTCCCCATCTATCCGGGCTTGGGACCGGCACCAGGAATACGTTGGCTTGTGCAACCTTAACGCCGGGGGCAGACTGAGCAATTGGGGGTTTGCACAAGGGCCCGCTAGTGGCATCTAGGCTTGGACTCAAACCTGCGATATCTTTGGTTCAGAGCCCAATTCCGTAACCACTGAGCCGCCACCTCCCCTATTATACTAGTGGCTATACGTTTATAATTCATTATAACCTTTAGATGACATTATTCATTGAGTAAAGGTTACTAAAAAGTTTTTATATTAGAGCGGATTGTAGAGTCAACAGACAGCTGTTATAAACTCCATAATGCAGCATCCTGTCAAGTCCGTGTTAAAAGGCAGCGTCTTCCATATCATTGGCAGAATGGAATATATATATATATATATATATATATATATATATATATATATATATATATATATATATATATATATATATATATATATATTCATTCATTCATTTTCTACCGCTTTATCCGATCTTCCCTCGGGTCACGGGGAGCCTGTGCCTATCTCAGGCGTCTATGGGCATCAAGGCAGGATACACCCTGGATGGAATGCCAACCCATCAGGGCAGGGCACACACACACAACACACATTCATATACTAGGGACAATTTTCCAACCTGCCGTGCATGTTTTTGGACCGGGGGGAAACCGGAGAACCCGGAGAAAAAACCCTGAGGCACGGGGAGAACATGCAAACTCCACACACACTCATGGACCGAGACGGGAATCGAACCTGGATCCTGGCGGTGTGAGGCGAACATGCTAACCACTAACGCCACCGTGCCCCTTTATATATATATATATATATATATATATATATATATATATATATATATATATATATATATATATATTTATATATATTTATATATATATATATATATATATATATATATATACACACACACATTGTTACCAGACCAGATATATCGTATCGATGCTGTGTGAATGCAAAAACAGAAATGCGGAGCCGCACGTGTCGCCGTCTGGTAATTGTATGGTAATCAGTCCTCGGGAGCCCGAGCTCGGAGCCTAAGTGCGATTTGCATGTGCATACTGAAGAGGCGCGCACGAGCCAAATGATGTCATCAATCACACACTGTGCTCCTTGCTTTCGCGCCATCAAACCCTGCGCCATCAAACATTACCTCACACACAGCAGCATCTATAGCGTCTAATTGAAAAAAGAAAAAAAAAAAACCTGTGGATGACAAGACAATGGGGTAAATGTGTGCAAACACAATGAGAGGCAATTCATATGCCAAAACCACCACCACCACCACCACTACAAGCTCCTTCTCTTTGTGCAGGAAGCCTCCCGTGTTCATTTAATAAGCATGAGGATGCAATCAATACAGCGGGGGTTGAAAATTAGAAGTCATTTCCATTAAAGGACCCGCAGTCATTATTGTCATATAACTTTGGGCCCGGTGTTCGAGGGGCGATTTGTATTCTGCCTCGAACCCCAGGTTTCTCTTCAGTCCCCTCTACACGGCCCCGCTCTCTTCTTTTGTCTCATCCTTTCAGTAAAATAAAGAACGTTTTTTTTTTTTTTTTTTTTTCTAGGTCATTTCTGTTTCACAATCTGTGCCTGCATCTTCATTCCACGCATGTGCATACTGTACCTTTATTATTTAACCTCTGAACACATCGTCGTAAGGTTTCTTTGTTTAGTTTACGGAGAAAAAAAACAATTGCGGCTTTTTATTTCCCACTAACAAATGTCCTATCGCTGTAACCCCGTTGGATAAACAATGCCCATGACACAACGCACATATTGTCGTTTTTATTTCTTCCTTATCAGTGGTTCAAGGGGGGGGAATATATCACCGAAATAAAATAGTAAGCTTTACTAGAGTACACCACCATCTTACACTTGAGAGAGAAAGAGAGAGGGAGCTAAAAATAAATAAATAAATAAATTGGAGGCTTTTAACAGCTCCGTCTGGCCATCATTGTGAAAATCGGGAAAGGCCTTTTCATGCTCTGTTTACAGTAGCTGTTAGGACCGAGTAACAAGACTCTAAGCGCCACTTAATGGCAATAGACAAGAGGAAAAAAATATCAACCTTTACTCTATTTTTTTTGGCCTCTAAGATGCTTAAAGTGATCCAGCTGGCTCGAGTCGAGCACATTCCCTGTCCGTGTTTGTCCGAATGCCAGTTCAGTCCGTGTGTTCCGTCTTTCGCAGGCCTCTGCAGGTGAACTGGGTGAAGGTGGACGACGACGTGCCGTCTCACGCCGTCATCACCGGCTCGGATCTTTACATCGAGAACCTGAACAAGTCCTACAACGGTACTTACCGATGCATGGCCTCGAACTTGGTGGGAGAATCCTACGACGATTACATCCTCTACGTGTACGGTGAGTCCACCGCGCTTAAGCAATATTCCACCTCCCTTTCACTCACCGCTCGCCCCGGCGCCGCCGAACGCGAGATCGATAAGTTTGATCTCGCCAACGTTTCCTTTTTTCCTTAGGATAGATATCACACTCCGATCTGCACATTCTCCTATCTGAAAACACTTCTGATAGCGTTTACAGCGCTAAGCCTGTGGAGAAATGACTCACGTCTGGTCTTAGATCGCAATAATCGACCTCTATTTAAAAGGATTTGTGTTGTGCAGAGGGTCTTTAAGTGGTGAGCTATAGCCGTATTTACAATGCACAGCTGCGCGAGCGAAAAAAGCAAAGTGGCGCGCTCGTCGGAAACCATCTGCACCTCCTCGTAATGTGCTCGTGCCGTTTCGGCCGTATTTTTATAAGAAAACATTATAACAAATCATTAAAGCAAGAGATGTAACAGATATGGGACATATGGCAACCGCACGTGTTTATTTATTTATTTATTTTTTCATGGGACAATTTAAAAACCTAAATTTTACGTTAAAAGTGTGTCTGGCTGCACTTTTGATTGTGTAACAGTCGTATGGATGAGTCGTACGGATATTAAACAACCGGCCCAAAAAATTCGGTTCTACATACACAATTGTATTTGGTATCATTTATTAATGATTGTCACTTTGCAATTTTATACTTTTTTTTTTGTTTAATTTGTTGGAACGTTTGTCAACTTTTTGTTCTGTCTATCTATCTATCTATCTATCTATCTATCTATCTATCTATCTATCTATCTATCTATCGCTATCTATCTATCTCTATCTATCTATCTATCTATATCTATCTATCTATCTATCTATCTATCTATCTATCTATCTATCTATCTATCCTATCTATCTATCTATCTATCTATCTATCTATCTATCTATCTATCTATCTATCTATCTATCTATCTATCTAGCTCTATCTATCTATCTATCTATCTATCTATCTATCTAATCTATCTATCTATCTATCTATCTATCTATCTATCTATCTATCTATCTATCTATCTATCTATCTATCTATCTATCTATCTATCTATCTATCTATCCACCCAGCTATCTATCTATCTATCTATCTATCTATCTATCTATCTATCTATCTATCTATCTGTCTATCTATCTATCTATCACCTGATAGATAGATAACAAAAATAATGTTCATATGCCGTGTTCAAAAAGTCTCTCCGCAGTGGCGTATGGAACAGGAAATGGAGCGCGTCTTTTTTACACCGACAGATAAATACTGTGTAAGATTTAATAAGGACATTCCAGACCACCGTGTTTTTATATTAAATAATATATATATATATATAATTGCAAGTGTATTGCTTTAAAAAAAGATTGTCCAATTTTTGAAATGAATAAATATATACCTATAAAATTATCTCTAATTAGCCATCCATAGTTGATTTTGGCAGCTTTCAGGAGAAGATATTATAAGGCTAAGGCTCCGCATCAAACCCGTCTGGGTAATAATTTATAGAACTCGGGTATAATTAATTTTAATTGCTCATTTTAATAACCGTGTATTATATGGTCAAAAGGTACAATTAGGTAAACAGGAAATTCATTATAGTTCTATCGCAGGGTCTTTTTGGATGAATCGTTTCACTGTTCACTGCTCCAATCAACTCCGACTGATGAGGACGTCATCCAGGGTGGATCAGGCAGTTTCAGAGGGCTCTTATAATGGCTGGGGTTTTATTTTTATTTTATTAATGGCAGCTACAAATCTCTGACGCTATAGACTCATATGTAAATGTTAAATGAATGCAGGTTTAGAGAAAGGTCACCGTAGCAAAGGATTTTTCTTTCTTAAGATTGTTATACATTTATGTTGTGCAATTAAAAGAACCGTTCGTCTTAAAGCGCATCAGAATAGAAACGTTTTTAATGTGAACCTCTTATTGGTTTTTTAGACTCTATTGCTTTTATCCAAAATCGACCCCAACCTTTGTACCAGAGCGGCGTGGTGAAATACATTGTAATTGTACATTTGTATTGCCACACATATAGCCACTATTATATGTTTATTTCTATATGTGTAAATGTATCGGGTAGGTATTTGTGTGTGTGTGTGTGTGTGTGTGTGTGTGTAACTGTAATTTTACTGAAGCATTTCCTTTTTGGGAGAGTTTTCCGGGAGAGAAGGAGAGAAGTCCGACATCTTACTTTTTGCGAAATCAGTCGGTGGATAAAAATGCAACCGATCAAGCCCTCAACAAGCCACCAATCAGTGTCGAGCGCACACTCTGATTTTACGTTTTACTTAACGCAGATCAGCCTCGGGACATTTTGAAAAGAATAAATGATGGAACAAACTCTCGTCATGACTCCTGTGTAAATTAAGTAGCAGATTTTGGGCTCTAACGATCCTAGTTTAACTCATTAGGATCCTTTTCTTAATCGATTACAGTTTTTCTCAGTCGCTTTAGTACAATTCTCAGATCAGAATGAAATTCTCAAAACTATTTGTTCAATCTTCACATCATGATGTCACTTGTGCACATCATATAAGCAGTTTCTCACTTCTTTGAACAAGTTGCAATTGCTCTGGTACATCCATGCAAATGCTACATTATCAATTGTTTATGTCATGTTGCTCAAAATGTATTATATAGTTCACTGTGCAATAGTCTTACTCCTCAAAACACCGAGTCATTAGTTCATCGTATAAGTCATTAACTGCAAAATGGTTGACCAAGTTGTCATAATGTGACAAGCATATTTCTATACATCTCCATTATATGTTTTTTTCTAAATCTGTCCTGAATTGGTAAATTGCTCTCAGGTTACTTGACTTCCTCTAACAAAGGTGCATCTAATTGACAATCAATGGGCAAGTATATACTTTATATGGCTGAAGCACAACACAATGTTCTATGTCTGACAATGGAAGGACAAGGAATTGGACGGGGTCAACAGCCAGAAAGAATAAGAAGAGGAAGAGGAGTGAGGCTGCGTGGTGGAGGAGGAGTTAGGGGGCAAAACCGAGGATGCGGATGGAGTTCGTTTCACCCTACTCTCCATTCCTTAACCCTATTGAGGAATTTTTCTCAGCATGGAGATGGAAAGTTTATGATCGCCAGCCACATACACAAATGACCCTCCTGGCTGCCATGGATGCGGCGTGTGATGACATCACAGCAGACGCCTGCAGAGGCTGAATAAGACACTCTAAAAGATTCTTTCCACGCTGCATTGCAAGAGAGGATATTCGCTGTGATGTGGATGAGAATTTGTGGCCTAACATACAGGAACGACAAGAGGTGTAGGAAGACCACACCAATTAAAAGTGTAAATGTGAATCTTGTGAATCTTGTCCAATCTCTTGCAATCAAACAAAAAGGTGTAACTTACATTTTACAATAATTGTCATCAAAACTTTAGCCATAGTTTACATCAGAACCTCCCTCTAAAGTACACAGTTATATTGACAACATGACTAAGTCATTTGACTGTCTTGTTCGTAGACAATGACACAAGGACTTGACATTCTGATGGCACTGACATGTTCAATGACATAAAGACTTAGTTTTGAGAGATGAACTAAAGATTTTGAGCAAATTACAGGCTTTTGCAAGAAATCCATAGTGTTTTGCTGTTTGTACAAATTGTTTTGAGAAATGCACACACATATTTGCAAACTTCAATTCTGATCTGAGAATTGTACTAAAGCGACTGAGAAAAACTGTAATTAAGCAAGAGGCCTGAGATTAAAAAAAAAAATGATAATGCTAGCTATAATAAATCGTAGTACTTTCGGATACTTGAAGACGATTGAGAGGTTAAAGGGAGCACTCTGACTTTTACTGGTGTGTATGCCTACTTATGTTTAACTTCAGTATATGGTGTGTGTATGTCTTCCACCACTGAAATACACACTGGATTCCACTGAAACAGTGCAGGAAGCCCCTCCTCCTAGTAATGTCTTGGTGCCGACTTGAGCCACAACCATCCGAATACAAGTGCGATATTTGTTCCTGGACGCTAGTAAATGATCCAGACTCCTCGTACTAAACGCTTTCAGTAAATCTAATATAATGCTCGTGCTTTAGCCTCTGAAGCGTATGCTGCCTGAGTAGAAGACTCCGGATATCCAGAGCGTTCCAAATCTTCTCCCTAGAACGCCGGTGCGAACCTGCCAGGCTTTTCGCACTTCTCCCCCACGAGAAGCTTGGCACTCATTGCAGGTGGAGAATTCACAAGCGCCCAGCCTGTAGAAGAGGACAGGGGGAGTTACACACGCCATGCGCACCTCTCACCCAGACTGAGGTGAGATCAACAGCCTTATTAAAAGCAGCGTGGGCCCGCGGAGCCCCGTCTGGCCGCTTCAAGCCTTTGAAGACTGCCGCAATTTTTTTTTTTTTTTTTTTTTTTTTTTTATAAACGTCTACTGTAATTCCGCAGCATATCTTGTCCTAGTATTAGAATTGCAAATAGAGTGTGGTGCCTGGAAGCAAGGACCAGGCTGTCAGCGCTTAATCTTGCGTCATGTTGCTCTGACAACCCCGCACAGCCTCCCACCTGAACACAGTGTGTTAACAGAGCGCTCTGACACCCTCCAGTATTTTACAAGTGCCACACATAAAGACAGGCACCAATGACATCGTAGTATAGTCTTTAATTATTATATATATATATTAATATATATATATATATTATATATATATATATATAATATATATATGTGTGTGTGTGTTTTAAAACGCAGGTGTGACCATATCTAGGTATTAAAAACAGGGGTGGTGTTGCTTTCTGAGCTCCCCTAGCATGGTCAGAAAAAAAAGGCAAATCGAGCGCGGCCACCGGAATAGTCGGGAAATTCTGTTCGGAACGCCGCAATTAGAGGGATTTCTGTAATCCAAAGCGAGGCAGAAGGAGTGTGACAAAATGGCTGTTTAGCAAGTTGTCAAGCTCATGGCACATTTTCGCACGATCCAGCCGCCGGCATGAAATAGCGTATCAGAACAGTAATTGTTGAAGCATCGATGCGTGATCTTATAGAAAAGCGTCTCGATAGTGGTTTAATGCGCGCTTCAAGGTTTGCTTGTGCAAAAGTAAAAAGCGTTAAATATTCCATTAGAAGCGCGCGTGTCAGCTGGAAATGAGAGCGCAAGAATGTGTCTTCTCTCGCACTAGAGTTTTTCTTTTTTTTTTTTTCCTTCCCCCCTCTCTGCCTCCTCTTTCTCGACTCCCGGTGCTGCTGCAGTGAACAACACCGAGAATAACTTCGCACGTTTTATAATTGGAACCTCGGTACTAATTTATGAATGACTTCTTTTTGAAAGAGACAAATCAAATGAGGTAAGCTATCAGGACCACTGCAGGGCCCCTTCTTCTTTTTTTTCCATGACACACAGCCATTGCAGCAGTCATGTCCCTCTAATGTAGCTATTGGAAGCTAAGTGATGAAGGGAGGGAGGGGTGGGGGTGGCACTAAACAGGTTATGGGGGTGATGGTGGTGTTGGAGGGAGGGCACACTACATTCCCTGAGACACATTTTCTAAGCTCCATTGCAAAGCAGGGAATGAGAGGCAGCATACAGAGCCGTAACCAGTTTACGGCACACCGTTAACCTAATAGAGACTAGCTTTCGTCTCCGCAGCGCTGCACCCCCATCCATTTTTTCTTTTTTTTTATTGCGCCCTCCTCCTCCGCTTGTCACCCTCACTCTCGTTCCTTCTCCGTAACACTTCCGCTAGCGCTTAGAGTGCTTTCCTCTGTCATCGTGCTGCTGCCTGCGAGAAATCGATCACTGCACACGCACGAGACGCAGCCTAACTCCAGAGAGAATGGGTTTTTTTGCAGTGTTGTTGTGGATTACAGCTTATAATACAGTCCTGGCTCAGGCTCTTTTCCCCAGCGAAGAGCTCCATATGTCTCCGTAAATGCCAGGGCGCATAAAAAGATATTCGTCACAGCACAAGCCTCGTATACTGTCCCCCCCGCGCCCCAAATCCCCACCACACCCCACCCAGCCACAAAAGCCGGCGCTGATCGTCTCTCGCGAGCGAGCGGCGGAGACAAAAAAGCCGTGATTGATAACGCAACAAGCTACAGACTACTCGAGAGAGCTAATTGTCCCACGTACTCAACATCTAATTCGAAGCAGGCGCCGAAACACTTCTCCCAGAAGTACAAGTAACTCCCAAGCAGCCAGGCTCAGTCGAGCAATCTTCAAAATCTGTTCTGGAGGGGGAAAAAAAAATAGTAGAAAAATAACACACACACACACACACACACACACACAAGATCTGCAGTCCTGCCATTGCGGGCCAAATCCCATCACTGTGTCATTATAATGAAGCTGTAAATTTCCCCCCACTCGACACTCTCCCTCCATTCTTGCAGGCCGCACTCACTTTCATTACATTTCAGCCGGCGATATTTCCCTCGCAATTTGTTGCAGCCGTGACACTCGCATTTAAAAGTCAGATTTCCACGATACATCTCGGCTGCTGTCAAACATGGCTCCGGTAGTTTGCCTCTCAAGAAATCACCCAGCTGGAAATGCAAATGCGACGAGGATCAGGCTCGGTAATGCGAAAACGCTCCCGGAAGTGTCAGAAACGGCAAAATTACACGCATGTCAATGGCGCTGAACCTTAGTAACAATGAACCGGTGGATTGGTAGCTGCTAACCAAGGCTCCTTGACATTATCAGGAGTTCAAGTGATTTCCTGTGCTCCTGAATTGGATTCATTATGATGGGTGACACGTGTAAGCGTCGTCTTCCTGTTTCGCCGAGCAATCGAGGATCCTTTCAACGCGCGTCGAAAAAGATCCACGCTCCGGGCCTGATAAGCCCGCGTCGGGGAAAGGAAAAAAAAAAAAACAAAAAAAGGCAGAAGCACAAGTCTGCGCCGTGCTGGATTCCCGTGTCAATTGTTATCCTCCGGTAAACACGCCATCCCGTTAGCAGAGCCAAAACTGGATATGTCTGTGCAAAAAAATAAATAAATAAATAAATAAAAATAAAAAAACATGAGCGGAATGATGACTACACGGCCAGATTCACTCGACTGCCTCCAGCCGACCCACTGATGCAACCTACCTGTAAATACTCTCATTAGCGTGTACACCCACACTTGATTGTCACGGAATTGGCCCGAGATGCCGCATGCGCTTCGTTTTCATCATTAGCCTTGTCATAGAGTCATCACTTAATAGGCCAGAGGGGACTCATCAGTCTCCTATCATGGGTTGCAGCCAGCAGATCAGGCGAAAGCTGGGGTATTTTTATTTTTATTTATTTATTTATTTATTTATTTTTGTGAGAGGCGCCCGTTGGCTTGGTCCCATCCACCTTCATCTCTCTCTCTCTCTCTCTCTCTCTCGCTCTCGCCGGTCTCCACCTCTCGGCATCTCCAGAGCTAGAGGAGTCTCTCTGCTGAGCATTCATCTCACTCTATTCGCTAGGATCATTAATGGGGAGGGGGTGTTGGGGTCGGGGGGGGGGGGGGGGGGGGGGGGGGGGGCGGACTCCCCCAGCCCTTCCTTTCATTAACCGTTAATTGGAGTCAATCACTCCGGGGTCCTTGTCAATGCCGGATTTGACTGTACTCATTGTTATTTTGCGCCATTCGCTCAACGTCTGTCTCGCCCATCGATTCCAAAACAAAACACGCAAGAAGAATGCACAGAGCTAATTGAATTTACTCCCTATACTGAGTAAAGTGTGCTACGTCTGGCACTTATTGATGGAACATTTCTCTATTTTGCCAAAAAAACAGATGGGATGAATTTGTCTGCATATGCCTCGATCTGTCTCTGCCACTGGAAAAGCACACGAATCCAAATAGGGTGTTGTTGTTGTTGTTTTTCCCCCTCCTGTTTTTCCCAGAATCACATGACCGACGGAGGAGGAGGAGGAGGAGACGCAGAGGTTTCTCCGTACCGATACCCCCGGAGCATTGCGGGGTTTGTTAGGATTAGGTCCCGCCCTGTATGCACAAACAAAAGCCCTTGTTCAACAAACAAACAAAAGCCCAAGATCGAAGGTGGTTGTTGGGCAAATCAACATCCAAGAGGTTGTTGCTCACCATTTTACTTGCGTATACATTCCCTGTTTTGGCAAATAATGATTCCCCAAACCCACACCACCCAAACCCATGCGCTGGAAAATAGCACCATGATCTCCTGTAGCATTGACGGTGCCCCGGGCCTCTCTCTCCTTCCCTGCTGCTTATGCATGCCCGATCGTTGGTAGAAGATGCACCTTTTTAGCAAGTCCACTGGGAAGGCAGCGAGAGAGCAGGGATCGAGGGAGGGCCTCTAAATCGGCGTATGATGAGCTCTCTTCCTGCGCGCGCACGTCTGGGGAATTGGCTTAACTGGCAGTGTTTTTGCCGTGGCCCAGGTTTAATGAGCCCGCTCCACACACCTCACATCTCAGCCTGCTGAGATGATTCATAATGCGCTATGATAAACCCACACAGGCATGACACGGCGGGAGCGCGTCCGCGGTTTAAAAGGCACAAACTTATCGATTCAATCCCGCATTAGCATCTTGACTTAAACCCAGACACGGATAAATATTTACATAGTCGAGCTACACTATTTTTCTTTCTTTCTTTCTTTTTTTTAAATGCGGTTCTATTTTGGATGACCACATTTTTAATGAGCTTCTGACACCATTAATCCCAAACATCTGCTAGGCATTCACACTGCCGTAACACGATCGAGCCAATTAAGTTGGCCCACCACCGAGGATGAGATTGGTCTTAAGCTCATAGTACACCACGCTCAACCCATTCAGTCACCTACATGTCTCTGTCACTCAGGATTTCTTTGTCCCCCCCCCCCCCCCCCCCCCCCAAAAAAAAACATTTTTTTCCTGTGACAGGTTTGACAGTGATTGGTGAAGCTCAGTAGCCAATGAAATGATAGGAGGCGGGGCTTGCTGTTTGTTCAGCAAACGTGCCACTGGTATTTTGGTTAATTCCTAGTTTAGTTGCTACTGTCTGATCCACCTGTTGCTTGGTTATTAAATGTACTATATTTCATACAAAAAACATTATGTATGTAAAATGGTAGTCGAGAACATGTTATCATAAACGAAAAAATACAGGAATATAGTTTTTTTATTTTTTATTTATTTAATTAATATTGTTCTAACGTGGTTTTATTGGGGCTACCAATTTTAATTTGCGATTAATAACATAATTGTTTCTCAGTTAACTCGCAATTAACCAAATTTTGTTCGCACATTTGTATCTGTTCTAAATGTATCCTTAAAATTAATATTTTTTACATTTTTAATTTTCTTCTCAACATGGGCATGAATAAATATGTATGCTTTATGCAAATGCATGTTTATTATTTGGGAAATATCAAACTCAACAACAACAAAAAAATATTCTTGCCAATTTTTTTTGTAATAATTATGTTTTAAATTGAGTTAATCATTAGGACACCAAGCTATGTTTCATCAGAAAAAACAAATATCTTTATTAATATCTTTGATTAATTTTTTTTTTATATATCTGTGTAAAGAATGAATGTGTGTGTTATGTTGAATTGCTAATTTGACCTCTTTTATATTATATATATATATATATATATATATATATATATATATATGTAATATAAAAAGTTGTTTAATATAATAAACATAAACAGATGTGTTCATTAAATTAGTGCTGTTAAAATGAATTAACCCATTACATTGTTATTTTTTACACAAGGTGAAGTGGAATTTTTTCGCATTAAGAAAAGAGCTGCTAGCAACACAATGTCGGTGATGGATTTTTTATTCTAATTTCTTTTTTGCTTTTGCTTACATGTGCAGCAATTAAGAAAAACAACAACAACAAAAAAACTTGTTTTCTGCCAACGTGACAATAGAGCAGTCGGTCCTAACCATTTCAAATTTCCAAAAAGCAGAACTGAAGTAGACACGTTATTTACACCACTGACAGCACGGTAATCAATGTCTAATTGAAACTTACCTGCTGCTCATATGATAGCTCATTAGTGTCAAAATCCAACTGGTTTCGTGGCCGTGTCGACCAGGGCTTGTTTATACGTTGTTGACTAACAACGAACAATGACGACTCAGGAGCTTGTATTGTGGAAAAGAGGAATATTTAATATTCATAACCAGTGATTAAAAAAAACAAAGCAAAGGCGGTAACGGTAAGTGTTTTAGGAAGCACATTGGGGTGTTACAGGTGTCTAATGGAATCATGGGGACGAATTGCTACCTATGGTGACCTGACGTCCTGTTTTTCCTGAACAGGTCCTCTTTTTCATTCCTAAAATATCAGCCTATTCATAATGACAACAGGGTCTATTGCTCATTTGTCAGAAAGCGGGGGAAACCGGTCGTACAGGTAGCCCACGAGCGCTGGGTTTTGTGCCGCAAAGTCTGGCCAAGTGGGGTGCCGTTTTTCCTTAGGGCTTGAATGTCCGCTGAATGAAATGTACTTTCTTTAGAAACGGGGTTTCTTTTCTATACAGTAGTATCAAGTAACAGTGTGAATCAGGGGTGTCAAAGCATTTCCACAAAGGGCATGGCGTGGGTGCTGGTTTCATTACAACTGGCAGGCTGGATTGGGACCCAATTCAATTCTCACAGGAGCTATATATGCCATAGGCCTATATAACCTGAATGGATTTTTTTTTTTTTTTTTACACAATCTTTATAATCTGTGACAGAATGTTTGTGGGAGCAGGAAGGAGAATGACACAAACCCAGGACTCGCGATGCAGGAGTGGTTGGTAAGCCAGCGGATGGGCTGATGTCGGGGGTCCAACCATAACATTCCATGCCAAATTCTACCTGTTTAAATATAATCATTTTCATTTTCAATGAAGTACGGCCCTTCACTGGTTGGAGTGAACGCCTGCACCGACACCGGCTACTTGTGGAAGATATTGGACACCCCTAGTGTACTTGGAAAATAGGAAAAAATGTTTATTGACATGGGGTTTTAGTGGTTAGCACGTTCAATTCCCACCTCCGCCATGTGTGTGTGTGAAGTTTGCATGTTCTCCCTGTGTCTCAGGGTTTTTTTCTCTGCCCCCCCCCCGGTCCAAAAACATGCACGGTAGGTTGATTGGCACGTTGGAAAAATGTCCCTAGTGCGTGAATGTGTATGTGTGTCCTGCGATGGATTGGCACCCCTTACAGGGTGTATCCTTCTTTGATGCCCATAGACGCCTGAGATAGGCACAGGCCCCCCGTGACCCGAGGGAAGATCGGATAATAAGATGAATGAATGTATACTGACATCAACTAGATGGGACATTAGTAATATCAATCGCAAAATAATGAATAATATTAATGTCACTAAGAAAAAGCACAACTTTTTTTTTTCCTTTATATGTTTTTCAAGTGGGACACAACACTAGTTAAAAGTCAAAAGTGCTTTCTTTCATTATACAATATCCTTTTTTTTTTGTCCCCCAGTAATAACAGCGAAGATTAATTACTATAGAGGCATGTGTTGAGTGTCAATCACTCCCCGACGTCTGACGCCGTGCTCTCTTTTGTGAAACCGAATTAAAGTAGCCCTACAGGTGGTTGATTGAATCACTGAGTTTGAGACAGAAATCAATTTAACCTCTAATAATAACCTGTGAATCAGAACAGCATATTTCTTTTTTTTTTTAATATTGGCATGTGAAAGAACCACATGATGTACTTACCAGTACTGAATAACCGTCACACAACCCTCCATTTATTAATAATTGTCCTTCGTAGTGCTTGAGAAGTGCATTAATGATCACTGGATCTAAATCTACAATGACAACACAAACACAGTCAGTACAGGAAAAAAAACACCCATCGTGAAATTTCATTATGGCCTTCTCATTCGGGACTAGAACCGTGCGTGATGTACATACACAGAGACAGGTAGCGGCTTCCATTTTCCGAGATGTGTGTGTGTGTGTGTGTGTGATGGAGGCAGCTCGGAAACTTACTCTCTCTCTGCATGTTTCTCGCCGTCCCTGGCTGTGTTCCCTCCTCCTGGATATTTTATCATTAGCGAAGGGAAGTGTTCCCGGGCTCCCGCCGAGCTCTTTTGATGGAGCGCGGACAACAAAGCTGGGAGGGGAGACAGCCGGCCAATTTCCTCGGCACAGATGTTAACACAGTGGTATCTGTCTGGATGCGCCGGGCAAACAGTGGCACCGCCCGCGTCACTTTTCACGCCTGTTATCTCAGCGGCGAGCGCGCCATCCACACGCAGCCTCCCCTAACCAGAACCAGCCACGTGTTATTTCATTTTGCTCGTTTCATTAACCGTCCCCCTGTTTTGTCTGTCCTGATTACACCGCGCACAATTTCCAGCCAAAGACAAAAGAATCTTTTTTTAATTTTTTTATTGTATTATATTTCTTAGATGCAACCTAGTATCAATTAACCTTTACACATGGTAAATGGTCTCCTTAACCCTCCGCCTCGCCATTGTCTTCTGATAATAGTGACTCATTTCATTAGCCGCCATAGTGAGAAATCCTGGTTTCCCCCCATGCAACATGCTGTAGGGTCACATGATATAACCTGCACCGGATCGCACCGTAATGTACCAATACAACCCCCTGCAGAGAGCATGTCAGTGATACCGCAACATGTTGGTGGTATGGCCTCGCATTATCCTTATAGTTTCCTCTCATTATCCCTTCATTCTTTGGCTTCATATCTTTCATGCTGCTTTTCATGCTTTGTTTTTAATGGCTGCCGATGTGCATTATACATTTTTATATATATATATATATATATATATATATATATATATATATATATATATATATATATATATATATATATATATATATAATCCAAGAGACAAGCTTGGTTGGGAATTTAAAGTAACCCGTGATGATGGGAATGTTCATGTATTCCTTGTCAATCACAGAAACTTTAGCCAATCATGGGCATTTGTGAGTCCATGTAGGAGGAAGAGGGTAGGCAGCGCCTCTCTGTGAGGGCTTAGCAACAATTTATGATGCAACAAGTTGACAACCTTGTCATGTGATAGAAGAGCGCTAACGAATAAGCAGGGGAAAAAAAAAGCGAACTTTACTCACAGAGTTATGTGTGTTTATACTTCCTGACCAATAAGGACACAGAAAACTCAGGAAAGCCTAAACACGGAGGATAAATTTGATCTAATAAAGGGGCTTGAAATGACCCCAATGTTTTCAGTGTCATCCTGCAAACAATCAAGCCACACCCACTATTTATTTATTTATTTATTTATTTGTATTGTTTGCTAAAAACCTAATAATCGTGTTGAGTTCGAAAAGCTGCTATGTGTTATGAAAGTGTTATGAATGGATCATGCGAGTGGGCTGCTTTTTATTATTGTTTTCCTTTTTCCTTTTCGTATTATTTCCACCTCATCACAAATGCGCTCGTGATGACTTGCACCGGCTTCTTACTATGTTTCGATTGCAGATTCAGGTTTCTTTGCTGAGTGACGGTGTATACCATAATTGTGTTTGAGTTGGATTCTTTGGTTTCATTTTGGTTATTTCCCCGTTTTCATTTTTTGCTTGTGTGTGTGTGTGTATGTGTGTGCGTATGTGTGTGTGTGTGTGTGTGTGTGTGTTGTGTTTTCCCATCCAGATGCCCCCACCACCACCCCTATACCCACTACAGCCACCACCACCATGTATACCACCACCTCTCTCCCAGGTATCACCCAAGGTATAGTATGACCTCCAACCGCCCGCCCGTTTACCTGCCTCTGTGTGTTGTGTGTGTGCGAATATGTGTGAGAGTGAGAGAGAGTGTAAAAGAATGATTGATGGAGCGAGAGAGAGAGAGAGAGAGAGAGTGGGGTGAAAAAAAGAAGACTGCTGCTAGCTAGTCAGTCCTGATAAGATTCCCTTGCTGATAATGAGTGGCTGTTGCTCCCATCTGTGGCCAGACCAGTCCTGG
>JACRUU010000024.1:10671956-10774456 GCA_030449085.1 Kryptopterus vitreolus
ATAAATTCACAGTGCGGTTTCATTGACTACTAGGCGTTAATACTGTTGAACATCTTTGCGGCAAGTTAATTCCCGTAGTTATTTTGTAGCAGCTATAAATGTTCATTCCCACCCTGGCCCCTCTTTTCTATTTAACACACCCGAGGAAAAATGGAGTGTTACAATCCACTGACCTTAGAAACCTTTTTAAAGGTTACAGAAATGTCTCCTTAGAGAAACCTTTACAGTATCAATTCTTTCATGTACACTTGTTAATGATGCGTGCTGAATTATGTCAAGCGTCTGCACCTGCAAATCCACCTGTAAATTGTTACCATGGAAATGACGATATGCTGGATTGAGGACACTGTCAATATAGCATTAGAGTATATAGCATTAGAGGTTAATATCCATTCAGTAATGTGTCATAATATTTGTCTGATACTACGGTATGCATGTCATAAATGTCATGCCTGTATCGAAGTTCTCTCAGCATACATGTAAATCTTCGATACGATGGCCGATTCATGCTTATAGCTCCGAATGTATCTGTTTATACCTGTGTGTTTCGTTACTGACAGCTGACCGCTCCGATTCCTTTTATCTGTTTAGGGGATGCGTATAGATCAGGAACACCAAATGAATTTATCAGTCCGAGCGAGGTAGAGAGGCCACTTCGAGATTTAATACATTTTTGATAAACTGGCTATGAGAGGAATGGAATGGGCTATACTGCACTTTTAAAAAATCTATTAAAGCCCTAACAGAAGGCTAAAGTGCTCTGCAGCTTCAGGAGGTGACATTTAGAGATGACTAAATTGCCATTTAGACCGAAAAATAAATGGCTACATGGAGAGGCTTTGCTGGACGCCATACGTAAAGGGGGCCAGTGTCATTCATTGCTATTTGTGTTGCCAATTTTTTATTATTTTTTTTTCCCCCTGCTAAACACAGCTCAGAAATGGATGTTTATTGATTTTCCATTCTTTCTTTCTTTCTATCTTTTTTAAATTTAAAATAAAAAGCCTTTTCAAACGTGATCTCAGAATAGGCATTCCGATTCCGTTTGCTCGATTTTCGTTTCCCCCCAAAATATTTTATATTATCACCCCATGATTCTAAATACGGTTTGACTCTAGAAAAGGCGACACACCCAGACACCGAGGTGCTCGTTCATCCCCGTTCATCTCACAGAGACAAGTACAGTGGCTGACTGATGACCTTGGCAATTGTGCTGTCAGGACAAATGACAAGTGTATTCCTAAACCTATTTGTAGGGACAAAAAAAAAAAAAGAAAAGAAAAAAAAAAGCAATTTCCCGGATGACTAGAGTTTGTTGGAGGAAACAATAGCGACCGAAACAATGGTTACACCAATATGCACAACAGAAATATCATTAAAGAATTGCTCTCGCTCGTTAATAAAATGCAGCTGAACGAAATGCCACTTTGTTATTAGTGGGTTTTTTTTGTTTTTTTGTTTTTTTATTGATGGAAAGCCATAAGCAGAGTTGGCATACAACTAATTTCAGCCTCCAACCATAATAAAAGCGAAATGGGGGGAGGACTTTAAGAAGGCGTAAACACCATCTGGCAAACTGATTTCCGAAGTTGAACAGATGAATTACCCAGTACAATCGTTCGCAAGATAGAAGTCCATTTCTCTCGCTGTTTGATTTCCGCTCCCGAGTACAACGCGGACAGAGAAGGATTGCTGGTTGGCAAAGAAAAGGCTAATTCGCTAAAGGTCAATTGCATTACCAGCAGGAAAACAACGACCGCGGTGCCATGATACACAGCGCGCTGAGAAAAGTGCGTCCTCTGGAATTTATTGCACTTAGCATTTATTGCACTCATGCAAACACGGAAATGCTTCCAATAAGTCTTTTTTTTTTTTTTTTTTTTTTTTATATAGAGCCGTATTGTTATGGGAGCCATGATTGCAAGCTATGATGGCCAAGTGGAGATGGGGGAGGATCATAATGGCGGCCTGCTGGTAATCAGCACCCCGAGTGTGAATCTGCCAGGCATCACGGGCTGAGTAAACACACATAGGCACACAAACACGCTTAACCGAAAAGCCCAGGCTGATTTCCCCATCTGCGTCCGACCAAACCTCCATTCAGCCACGTTCGCTAGCAGTGATTACTCTGTATACACTTGCAGATTTCTCACAAAACTGTCAAGACCTAAAATTGTCTGCACAATAGCAGTATACAGTTACGAGAAATGCTCAGTCTTGATCGGACATCGACAGGTGTGCACTCGTATTATAGACGCCCCACATTCGTAATAATTGGATTTTAGTTTAGCAGTAGTTGTGGATACTGATTAGAAATACAGTGCCATTATCATCACCTTGAATCGGTCTTCATTATTTCCAGTTCCTTGGCTTCACAGATCAGCACTGCCATCTAAACCCCCCCCTCCCCACTTCCCTCGTCCACCCCCTTTCGACAAAATTCTCCTTCTCTACCACTACAAAGCCAGATCACTCAAACCCGGTCTGAAGCTTCAAGGTATTGACTCACTTTTGTTGTTGTTTTTTTCTCTTCTTTTTGGGAGGGGGGGGTGTTGTTCTTACAGTCTCCTCCTATTCTCAATTTCGCACCACATAGGCAGCTTTTTGTTGTTCTTTTCACTCCTTTCCGCAACACTTTTCAGCCTCCGCAAAACTCGGTACAAAGTTGAAGACTGTAATAACTTAAGTGCTCCGTGCTCGTTTCACTTCATTTCCGTACCCTCATTTGGTGACGGCTACAATTTCCAAGAGAGCTGCAAAATTACAGCCTTAGTTCATCGTTTTCTCGTACCTATATTGTGGTGTCCATTTTCCCTCCCGCTAACTTTGCCTGCTCTGCTTAGCAAGTCGATATCAAAATGCAGTTTGAATGCTTTTTTTTTTTTACTAGATGTGTAATGATATCATTGTAAAAAAAATAAAAAAATACCAGAGGGGGGAAAAAAAAAAGATTTGCTTTGCAAATACAATAGATATGCAAGAAACTTCAGTTCTTTTCTTCATTGGACCAGAAGTTAGCCCCATAGAGAAGCATAGTCATTAGATAGGAGTCCTTTTTCTAAACAGCGCCTTAATAATTTTAGGAAAAGGAGATGGAGGGGAGTATTATTTGTTAAATATCAACATTCCACAATCCCTCATTTTAACTCAGTCATCACTCAGTTAGATTTTGGTTATACTGTACGTCTTTATGGTCGTATAATAAATAATATTTAGGTCCACAGCGCCAGGTTTTGCTGATTTTTCAGCACGTGCCCTTCCCCTGTGCTGCAGGCGCATGTTCTGTTCTGGTCTCTGGTGGAAATACGTTGTTGCAATTAGCCATGGTGCTATGTGTCCGCTGTCATGCCTGCTGATATCAGCTGCTGATGTCAGCAAGGACAGCGCCTTAGGTGATCCAAGCTGAGACAAAGGGCTGTGCCAAGGCAGGATAGCCGCTGCTGTTCGGCTGACGCATTGATACCGTACGCGCCTGCCCCCCAGCATTCGACTGTAACAGGGTTAGCAGGCTCCCAGGAAACCCTCCTGTGATTGAGGGTTGGAGGACGAGCAGTGAATTGCAGTACTTATTTTGGAGAAGCTCCTGTATTTCTCCTGTCCCGCTGGAGCAGTGAATAATCATGCCTTTCCTTCCAGCTTCTCCAGTTAAACTATCCGTTCTGGGTCTGCGAACCATCTTTTTTGATGGAAATCTCGGCGTGCATAAGAGGGAGGGAATTGTTCTCATTTTTCTCAATGTCAAATAATAACCTAAAGATATTATTTGTTACTTTGATCACCACCCCCATTCAGATACACATGCTTTATCTCAAGATGCTGAGCTGGAACGGCTCGCCTGGAGAGAACCAAGTGTGCGTTCAAAGGCTCCAGCTGTTCGTCTTTGATAACCACTCTGCTTTCAGGACATGGCAGAGGTACTTTCAACACAGCAACTCTCGGATTCATGCATAGACTTTACATAGAGTTCATATGAAGGCCGATTGAATTAGAAGAGGTTTTATACGTCCATACCGTTTCGCGCACTGTACTCTACTGTTTCCACTTTAAAGATCATCCACTGCATTCATGAATGTGACAGATTGGCATAATTTAGCTGAAAAGCACGGCCTTCAAATGTTCCTGTGAAGTCAAGGCGGGCCTTCAAAGTACTTCTGAGTCATTATGACCAGGCATATTTATTCGTACAATTTTAGAAATCCTTTCGAAAATCCTCAAAAATAACGTCACATTATTCGGCTAGCTTCATTTAGAAGTGAATATTAACGAAGAATCCTTTCAGGAATACTGAAAAAGCTACCGCCCACGTTAATCAGCTAGCTGCTTTCTGAAGGAAATTTTCGCAACATTATTGAACATGAGGTAAATAATCAGCTCAGACATGCTGAGAGGTTAGCGTGTTTTACCATAGCGTATATCACAGTAGCATCGACATTAAAAACATTAGCAATCCACTACAGGATAGTAGTGAGTTAGCTCATGGTTAGCAGGTCAGCTAGCAAGCTCTAGGAACAATTAAAATTGATCAATTGTGATTAACATAATGTGGGCACGGTGGTTTAGTGGTTAGCACGTTCGCCTCACACCGCCAGGGTCCGGGTTCAATTCCCGTCTCGGCCATGTATGTGTGGAGTTTGCATGTTCTCCCCGTGCCTCAGGGGGTTTTTCTCCGGGTTCTCCGGTTTCCTCCCGGTCCAAAAACATGCACAGTAGGTTGATTGGCACCTTGGAAAATTGTCCCTAGTGTATGAATGTGTGTGTGTGTGTGTGAGTGTGTGTGCCCTGTGATGGGTTGGCATTACATCCAGGGTGTATCCTGCCTTAATGCCCATAGACACCTGAGATAGGAACAGACTCCCCGTGACCCGAGGGAAGATCGGATATAGCGGTAGAAGATGAATGAATGAATGGATGAATGATTAACATAATGCAGAAAACATCTCCGTACAGAAATCATGTGTCGTATACACTAACCAGCTAGGAAAATTATGAACATTTATAGATAGGAATTTCCCTTCCAAATCATTCTAGCTTATCACTTTGTAGCTTCCTAGCTAGCACTTGTAGTTTTAGCTGTAGTTTTCTTGACTCATCTGATAAAACACCTATTAAAGTTAGAAAGCCGTAGTTTGGTGTGGCACTGAAATTATAATGATTTATACTTGTTTTGTAAAATCCTTTAACAAAATCTTGCCATGTTAGCTCATACTATATTTACTAGTTAGCTAGACTTAAGTGATGACGATATAATGCACAAAAAGGAAATCTTGTTAGATTATGTTAAATATCAAAGAAAATAGTTTTTTGAGATGATTCCTAATAAATGATGCAATGTTTTCTTTTAGTAGCTGTTAGCAGCGGCAGTCATGCACATCTTTAAAACCCTGTATTTACCACGTGTGGCGACTCGCTCGCCGCTTCGGGTTGAACACAGGCGCGGAGAGGCATAACTAGGGGTGCGAAACGAGTGTTTATTAAAAATAACACAAAAAAAATAAAAAGGAAAATGTTCGTGTCCAATATTTGGGCGATCAGGATCAGGTGAGGAGTGGCTGGAGCGGGAGAGGGAGCGCGGAGATCTCTCGACGCGTTCTCCGACGTTGGGTCCCGACCAGTGGGCGGCTTCGTTCTCCGGATCTCCATCGGCACGTAGGGGTCAGGTTCGTTTCCTGCCGCAAGGCTGTGGAAGCTCCCAGCTATCAGGCACTGCGAGGGTCTGGCGGGTATTTCCCATCCGCGCTTGCCGTCTAACCTGTAGTGGGAGGTCGGGAGAAAAAGGCCCATACACGCCGTTAGTCGGGAGCCCAAACGTTCTCCGATGACAACCGCCATCCGAGGGCGTTTTATACACGCCGCCTAATTTGGGATAATGAAGGCGCCACTCCGGGATAAGCTCCAGCCGTGTCTTGTTGATGACGCCCCGCCTCTCTCTCACATCCGTGCTGGGTGGCGCGGCGATTGCGCAACCGTTCTGCCGCCCGACAATGTGCTGAGTTCGGAGCGCTTGCCCATCTCAGTAGATGGGGCGGAGGCCCATCGTGACACATGTATAAACAAACTTTAATATTGAAATAATGCAGATCCTTGCAGCCTTTTCAAGAAGGCCATTTTAAACATTGATTAGTTTGATAGGAATAAATCCTGTCAGAAATCCTGTCTGTTAGCTGAGAAAAGCTGTCAGGTTAGCTGTATTTGCTAACGAACTAGCGTTAGCAGCTATCATGAAGGTTTATGAGAATAAATAAATAATTCTTTTGCTGTCTGGATTGCTCTGTGGTTTTAAAGTTGTTTTAAGGCCTTCACGCTAAATAATGGCTAGATCTCCTGCCATCGCTGGAACACTTTAGTTTAGTAGTTGATGATTAAAAACTACGATAATTTTGCCTTTTAAAACAGCCCTAATTTCAGGCCTAAGCACAACTTCACGAGTGAGCTTTTTTTCTCTTTACTGACTTGCTCACACTGTGTTATGTGGCATGCTGTTTTGATTGGAGATCAGTTGACTTCCTGAAACCCGCACCTGCCACAGTTTTGCTTCGTCTCATCTCGGCATGAACTGCTCTCATCTTCCCCGGTGTGCCGTGCGGTGGATGCTAAGCCTCCACCGCACCTCCATACTTTAGCTCTGGTAAACATGGAGCAAAGTGGTAAACCGACCCTGCGTCCATCAACACGTTCATGTTAATGGAGAGCGAGCAGGGAGTGTCAGGTTATGCTTCAAGGCCAAAGTGTCTGATGTTCAGACAACGACTCACATCCCTAATGTTTTTTTTTTTTTTTCCCACTCCATAACAAGCACCTCTGCATTGCAGAGAAGCTTTCCTGGTGTGTTTGAAGTGTTCTGTGCCCTAAGGTAATGCACTGAAATGAGGGCTCGAGCTCTTCACACATGCCTCTACATTTCAGAGTAGATCATTAATACATGGCAGAGGGAAAAGCAGGGCTCAGATGTAAGCTAAAGGGGAGCGGTGTACCATTAATGAATAAAACCGATGAAAATTGGCTCAAAATAGCTAGCATGCAGAAAAGTCTTCGGCCTTAGATAATGCTTAAGTGCAGCTCATTGATGACGATGACAGTTTGCTCAAGACCTGTGGCATTTTGATGACCATTTTATCCTGTTCCTCTATTACATATTCATAACCCGTAGTAGCCTCCCGTTGTCCTGTCTGTCAACAAAAAGAGACTCCTCTACAAACCGCATATCCGCAAACTGTTGACCACATTAATACCACATAGTACAGTGTTTGTTTATCGATATGAATGTAGCAGCTGCAGAAGAAATGCCGGGGTCTTGTGCAAATTCTGCATAACAGCAGATAAACAAAGTACCGTGTAAAGTAGGATTAATGAACTAGGAATCCTGTCAAATATTAGCCAGATGGCCTAATTGTAAACATTTTCTAATGGGAAATCCCCTCTGATATCATGTTTACTTGTTTACCCCCCCCCACATAAGATCATGTCCCCCAATGTTTAAATCTTCTTAAAAGACCATGTATTACCAGTAATAATTTACATTTATAATCAGTAAAGAATGACATGTAAATCTAGTTGTTGTTGTAGTAAAGTAAATTATATACATACTAGAAATTTTATTTACATTATGGACTTTACACAAAGGTGCTCTCTCTCTCTCTCTCTCTCTATATATATATATATATATATATATATATATATAGATATATATATATATATTATATAGTATATATATATCTATATATATATATATATAGATAGAGAGAGAGCAATGGAGTTAGAGAGAGAGATGATATGGATATATAAATATATATATATCTATATATATATATATATATATAGATATATATATATAGAGAGAGAGAGAGAGAGAGAGAGAGAGAATTTAGAGAATAGAATAGAATATACAAATTTAATATTTAAAATAGTAATTAAAAAAAATCTCTTTACACAGTTACTCTTTTGACTTCATAAACTTCATAAACTCTTCTTTATAAACATTATAGACTGTAAATGGTAAACAGTACTAGTTTAATAAAAACGGTAATAGTTGTCACTGGAAATTTGCACTGGAAATTTGTTCCAAAAATGACAATTAACCCCTCAAAGAAAGCTTCACCATTTATACATTTTAATGCCTTATATATTAAACATACGCATTATACAATACTAAAGTCAGGTAGAAACGTCGAGGAGGCCTGGGGTGCAGTGAGTGTTCTAGTCCATCAGTAAGGATGAGATCAGAGCTCTAAAGTAGACCATTTAAGAAGCAGGTAAAAGCATAATCTAGCCGGCTTTGAGAAAATGACTTGTGTCTGTTCATTTTTTTTTATTCTGATTATCATATCCATGTGAATGAGATCTCACTATAGCGATTAAAACATGCTCGTTAATACAAACCTGTGTTACAAATGATAGCACTACCGCCGCTGAGGTTGTTTAAGAAAATGTATCAACACCTTCTGACCAAAATTAAGCATTCCAAAACACGTTGGTGTATAGTTGCCTCATGCACTGATAGTTTTGCAGGTGTGTCGTAGTCATGCTGTGCTGGAAATGATCAACAGTTTGCAGTTCATGTACTGCCATCAGCCATGCCGTCGTGAGTCTATAAAAAAAAAAAAAAAAAGAAAAAAAAAGTGCTGCCCCATTTTCCTAGAAACAAACAAGTGTGTTCTGACGGTGCTGCCTGTTGGATGGTGATGCTCTATTTACTTTGATGTATGATGTTAAATTTGTATTCCTCTTGGATAACCTGTGTGCTTTCTTTGTTTGTTTTTTTTTTCCTTCTCCTGGGCTTGTTGCAAGGTCTTAGTTGTGTGTAAATGTCTTTTGCTTATTGTTTTCCGTTTGTTTTCTGTCCCCCCCTTCTCCTTTTTTTGCATGCCGTTCTCCTGTTCCCCTCCTCCCACCGCCGCCTGTCACACCTCTCTTCGTGTGCTCAGACGCTGCGCCCAGCACTGAACCCGCTGCTCACGGTTGGTACCTCTCCCTCCTTCTTCTGCTAGCCCAGCATGCCTGGCACTGCATGCCAGCTGAGCTCCGAGCACCGCTTAGTGCCCCCTGCCTCTGCAGGCAGCTGGAGACAAGCGCGGCACCGAAATGACGAAAATGCCATGTTGTGTGACTGTCCACCTCGTCCATCTGTCCGTATCCGTCTGCCCCATCTGTTTTGTCCTGCCTGTCTTGTGCTTGTCACCATCTCTCGGTCTTTTTCGCTCTTGACTTTCACTCACCCACAGGTTTGATTGTCTAACCAGAGCACTAACCAGGTATTTTCATCTTAGGCTGCATGAGTTTCCAAGCCTTTCCAGTCCTCAGGGTGTTCCTGTCACCCCCCCCTTTTAATCCACCTGTATCATTTCCTATTGAATTGACCCCCCCCCCCCAAAAAAAAGCAGGCCGATTAGTTTGGTTTTATCGTTTTGACTTTTTTCAATTTATTTTGCCGAGAAACTGAAGTGAAGCCACGTTGCAGATGCCATACCTCATGATACCCAATGATACGGAGACTTCCATTTGCATAACTAGCCGTCTTAATAAGATTTCAGTAACACTACCAGAATCATGCCGTCGAGACTTTTAACGTATATAATCGCATTCTTATGCAAAGATATTCCACTAATGTATCATCTTTCTGTTTAATGACTCCGATTATCGAATCACTTTCAATTCAGCACATGTTGTACCTTTTTTTTCAACACCACAAAGACCCACACACACACGCACGGTTCACGCACACACATACACACACACACACACACACACTGGTTCTGAATACATGATTTTATACATGCTGTATGTCTTCATTCCTGTGCACCTTTTTAATATTTGACCAGAAAAGAAAAAAAAATAAATAAAGATTGAGTCTAATACACGAGGTACATGTGAAGGTGAGATCCATTCTTGTACACATTTATAATGCAAAAGCAATGTATTCGAGATGTTCATGCTCAGGCCTTGACGTATGGATGCCGAAAGCCTAGAATTAATTCAGACATGGTGCGGATTCCGGTGAAATGCCTTATCGGGGAAAAGAGCCACATTATCTTTATGGCATTATACATTTCTGGGAATTACGAAAAACTTCAGAGCAAATCGTACACAATGTCCAGTGACTCAAAAAGATAGGAGGGTGAAATAAAATTGTGTAGGGTATTTTTTTTTTCAAGAAGGTTTGAAATTGTCTGCAACTGATGCTAATGGCTTATCGAGCACTGGCCTGTGTGTGAAAAGAAGAAAAGACTTTTTTTTTTATGTCATCTGAAAGCCGTTCCTAGAATTCACTTGAAAGAGAGAGTAAAATGTTCACTGAGATTTTCTTATAGATGCAAATGTGTATATATATATATATATATATATATATATATATATATATATATATATATATATATATATATATATATGTATATATATATATATATATGTGTGTGTGTGTTTGAAATTTTTGTTTTGCTTATAATGTTAATATCAGTAAGTGCCCCCTAGTGGACAAATGAGAGTAATCAAAAGGTAATCAGATATGTACTTTACAGTTACTTTACTTTTAAAAAGTAATTAAAAAGTTTCACTACTTATTACATTTTGAATAGGGTCATTTGCAATCTCTGTAACCTATTAGATAGATAGATAGATAGATAGATAGATAGATAGATAGATAGATAGATAGATAGATAGATAGATAGATAGATAGATAGATAGATAGATAGATAGATAGATAGATAGATAGATAGATAGATAGATATAGTAGATAGATAGACTTGATAGAGATAGATAGATATAGATATAGATAGATAGATAGATAGATAGATAGATAGATATAGATATAGATATAGATATCTATCTCGTCATAGTCTCGTCATTCTCCGTCAAGTTCAGTCATCAGGTCCTTGATGAGCTACATTAACTATAGCATATAACCCGTTATTGTTAATATACATATGTTATTAAACAGACATTTTAAATCACAAATAGACATTTTCGGGTTTGTTTCACATCAGTGAATGACTTTAATGAACTATTATCATGATTTTAGTGTTTGTATACGACACAGGAGGTCAGATCTTTACTTCTGGCTCATTTTCCCATCAATGATTTGTTATTAAAATCGAGGGTGACTAGTTTGACGTTTCGGGAGAGAATTTATTGAGAGAGACTCCAGATGACTCGGGATAAGTGTGTCTGCCAATTGCCAAAAAACAGAATGTAAAGGCATACTTTGTGCTGTAAGGATATTGGGTATGAGCAGATTGTGAATAACAGTCCTGGGAGAAGCGCGAGACGGGCTGTGCGATTACAGCTGCAGTTCTTGATTATCCACTGAAGCGTAGGGCCGACTCGAGCAACTGTTTTAGGGAAGTGCAAATCTTTAGGGCATCCATGTGTGACCCTCGGCAGCAGCAGGAAATGCGGAAAGCTTCAAACAGAAATCTAGAATTGGCGATGAGAGGGCAAGTGCCAAGGGTAAAAGCAGGCACGGCAGTGGAAGGGGGTCAGGGTTTAGGGACAAGTTAAAGGAACTTGAACTCTGTTTTTTTTTTTAATCTTTATCACAGTGTAAGATACACAGTTTGCATATGATTCAGTAAGTACACTATATGGACAGAAGTATTAGGACAATAAAATATCATAGGATGTTGTATTAAATCGATTAATTAAGTTGTATTCAATTCAGTTGAATGATTTGTGATTTGGAATGGTGGTTAAACCCCTTCACCGTACACTTCACTTTTCTAATGCCTTCTAAACGTCTTCTTCCTCTTACAGCTGCTCCCTTTAGTCATCTCCATAGCAGATCATCCTCCTCCATGCCTCTTTCACACCAACTACCTGCCTGTCTTAACCCAAAACATCCATAAACCTCCTCCTTGGCCTTCCTTTTTTCCTTCTGCCCGGCACCTCCATCATCAGCGTTCTTCTACCTGTATATGTCCATGTCAAATCTAATCTCCAAACTCATCCCCCTAATCCAATCCATCCTCATCACTTCCTCCAGCTCCAGCAACGCCACTGTCTCTAAACCGTACGACATCGCAGGTCTCACCACAGCCCTATAAACTTCCCCTTTCACTCTTGAATATAAACTTCTATCACGAATCACTCCTTCAACTCTTCTCCGTCCACTCTTCACTTCTCTAACACACAGGCCGTCACTTTGCACTGTTGGCTCCAGGTACTTGGACTCATCCACCTTCGCCACCTCTTCTCCCTTCAACCGCACCCTCCACTGCGTTCCCGCTCATTCACACACATGTACTCTGACTTTCATGCCCCCTTGTCTCCAGCATCCTCTCCAGACTTTTCTCAACCTCCTCGCTACTCTCACCACAAATCACACATATCATCCGCAAACATCATATTCCACCAAGACTCCTGTCTTCCCTCGTCCGTCAACCTGTCCATCACCACTGCAAACGGGAAAGGGCTCAGAGCCGATCCTTGATGCAATCCCACCTCCACCTTGATCCGGTCTGTCCTTCCAACTGAACACTTCACTGCTGTCCTCATACATGTCCTGCACCACCCCCACATACTTCTCTGCCACACCTGACGTGCGATACCACGACTCCGCTCTTGGCACCCTGTCATACACTTTCTCTCGAAACACATCCTTCAGATGTCCTCTAAACTTCCCTAACGAAATCCTCAAAGCAAATATTGCATCTGTGGTGCTCTTCCTCGGCATGATGGCATTCTGCTGCTCACAGATGGTCACCTGCTTAAGCTCCTACTAAACTTCCCCATAACTTTATGGTGTGACTGATCAACTTTATTCCCCTGTAGTTACTGCAGGTCTCCCTTATTCTTAAAAATCGCTACCAGCACACTCCTCCTCTATTCCTCAGGCATCCTTTCACCTTCCAAACTCCTGTTTAACAAATTAAAATCATAAATCTCCACAAGCACTTTCCGAAACTCCAGAAGTGTGGTGGTGTTATAACAGCAAAGGAGAATGTTTATTATTTGTCTTGAGTTTGGTTCATCTTCATGGTTCCTCTTTATATGACCTCTTTTTTCCCTACATTTACTACTTCCATACGTACATCTGTCTATGAAATAAATAGACCAGAGGTCATTAAATGGTTAGAAGGTTGCTCATGCAAAATATTATTTAAGACAATACATTATTTACAACATTACAGCAGCATAATTAAATAGAATAAACCCATGGCCTTTGCTTGACACACCATTTCTGAATTGATTCATTTACACAAGGATTTGTGCAGTGAAATGCATAGCTTTCATTCACTTCTTACCCATGCTCTCTCTCTCTCTCTCTCTCTCTATTCTCTCTCTCTCTCTCTCTTTTGCATCAATGTCCATTTTCACATGCTTCTCTTTTGTAGCCAAAGCACAAGCCCTGTTTACCATCTTATTTTCTCGACTGCGCTACTTTCACTATTGGAGAGAGTTCTCTCTTCTCTGATAACAGTCTTTTTTAGTCTCTCTCTCTCTCTCTCTGGTGTAGCCTAGCAACAAGCTGTTCAAGGAATAAGGGAGGTTTTCAACTGGTGTGTGTGTGGGGGGTGTGGAGGGTGAGGAGGGGGAGGGAGGTGAGAGAGGGGTGATTGGAGGAGGATTCCTCAGCCCAAAAAAGACAGTAGCACATTATCACAGAAAGTAGTCCCATTTGAGTATTTAGCTTGAATTGCGTGTTTTGCTTCTCCTTTCTTCTTTTGTCAGATATATATATATATATATATATTATATATATATATATATATATATTATATATATATATATATATATATATGGGTGTGTGTGTTTCAATGTATATATATATATATATATATATTATATATATATATATATATATATATATATATATATATATATATCTATATTTGCAATATTTGAGAGCTTGGCCTTGTCGGAAAAAAATGCCCGTCTTGTTAGATGAGTGTGTCGTTCAGTGGCGCTGCAGATGGAATATGAATCACGCAGCAGGTGAGAAGAAACATGGCTCTGTGGGTCAGATAGATCAAATCCTTATCAGGGTGTCAGTCCATGTCATCCACTGGCTCTATAGCCTGACACTCGCACCCGCTATTAATCGCTTCTCTCTCACCCCGTACCGACATGTACAGTATTTACTGCCCCCCACACGCACACACACACACGAGCGTGCACAGCCTTATTTATCACTTATTTATCATCTTGTCACTGTTTTCAGAGCAGTAAATGGTGAGGACCTTTTTCTCCAATCTCTCTGCTTCTATTAGAATGAAGGGAGCCCAGATGAATGCTGATTTCGAGAGGCTGCTCATACGGTCAGGTGCCTTTCTCTGTCTTTATCTGTCTCTATCCACACCCGCCACCCGTTATCCCACCATTCCGCTCCTCGTTTTCAAACCAGATGAACGCAGTTGAATTCTTCTTTATTTCATCGTCCTTTTGTTCCTGATCTCTTCGTGCATCCGAAGACCCAGGAAGCACAGGGCTGACATGTCTCAGCCAGTCGCTTAGTGGCATCAGTTAAAAAAAAAAAAAAAAAAAAAAAAAAAAGAGAGAGAGAGAAGGCTCTGTGTGGTGCTTCTGATTCTGGCAGATATAAAATTACTGCACTCAAGCCAAGTGCAAAGTAGGGGTGCAAAAAAAAAAAAAAGAACACACAAAAAAAACTTCCCTTTTCTTCCTCTTACTTCTCGATTCAATGAGTTTCCTTTTCATATTGGATGAGAAAATGATTTCCTTTTCTCTCCCTGTACTTTTAACCAAATTTCTGCTTCAACTTTGATAATACCAATCCATGAATAATGTCTTAAAATTTTGTCTTGCCGAAGTCGACGAAACAAAGCCTGTAAAATGAATAGCGGGCTTTAGAAATGTATGAATAGAAAGCTGCAAGTACCACACACGCGAAACCAAAAATTAAGTGAGGGCTTAGTGAGTTTTCTCTCCGTATCTCCCTCTATAACCACCGCAACAAATTCGTGTATAAAGCTTAAGCCTTTTTCTTACATGAATTGCTTTCAGACCTGGAGCAAAAAGTGGCCATATATCAAGAGGGGCATAATACAGCATTGTTATGTCTGTTAGGCGATTTATTTTATTTATTTTTTTGGTTAATGTTTTGGAATTATTTTGATAATATCAATAAGACCAAAGTGCTTCTTTCGTTTGGGTTCCCTCAGCTTATTGATAAGGATGAGAATAATATAGAGTCTCTCCACTATATAGCGCTGATTATGCCAGGCATATGGGGCAGACGCTGATGCAAGTGCAGATAGTGTTTACTGAATAAGGTGCTAGCCAAACCAACAAGGATAATAAACAGGAAAAAGGCAAAGGCCAAACAACTATGAGGTGTATGGTGGAACGTACGACAACACGCAAACGTTTGACAATGAAACATTCATCCTACCACCTCCAGGCTGCCACGAGTGGGCCCTTGAGCATTCCCTTAACCCACAATTGCTCAGATGTAAGTGGCCCTGGATACGGGCGTCTGACAAATGCTGTATAATGCAGAACTTAATTAGGGTGCTTAGGGATGAATTGGAACGCTCCTCGTCCTACATCAGGAGCCGACGTTCTTGTGACTGAATGAGCACAAATCACCTCACAAAATTGTGAAACGGCATACAGAAAGCACATCGTCAAGTTTCCACACACTTTTCATATACTCACCCTTTCTGGTCCATCTGCTACTCGACGGTTTATCAGGTGACTTCTCTATCATCCTTCAACACACGGAGCACCACTCCTGACCAGATAGTGATGACTCATTCTCAGCACAGCATTGATACTGACATGGTGGTGTGTGTGTGTGTGTGTGTGTGTGTGTGTGTGTGTGTGTGTGTGTGTGTGTGTTTGCGTGATGTTGGTCTGAGTGAACCAGACACAGAACCAGACACCTTTTTAAACACCTTAATGGCACTGTTATATTGTGTAGAGAATAATTATATTTATTATTATTATTTTCAGAAGAAGAAGAGATTGAATGTGGATAATTGATTGTCAAATATGGCGTTATAACAATTGTCTTTTTTTTGTGTATTATTTGTACTGGTTTTGATGCAGAAAAAAATTTACTGGTTACTGGAATCAGGACATATAAGTAAAATAGTAAAACGATTTGCGACGTGTTTATTTCCTTTCTCAATAATTATCAAGGTACGTTTACAAGTTGCCTTTCAAATGCACTTAAGAGAAACGCACGAAAGCAGCCATTCGTCGACCCTTTAAGGCTTAGGCGTTATTTGAGCCAAGGACATCTTCCAAGACTAGCATTCGCTCTTCTGTTCTTCACTGTCCACTGGCCGAGAGAGGGCAGGACACTAATGTTACCGGATCAGCTTTGCATGTTGATGCCCAGTCGGTGCTCTAATCCTCTATCTGAGAGGTGAACATGATGGAAAGGACACACCTGCCAACGTGCCTGTCAGGCTCGGCGTGTGTGGAGGAGATAATTGACCAGTCTCTGAACCGCAGGGAGCGCCATAGCAGAATGCAGTGGGATAATGACCACTTTGCTCTCAGCTGGATGGCATCAGGTGAAGTCGAAGCGTTTGCGCCTTTAATATCCTCGAATTATCACATGCAGATGCCATTACAGACGGAGATTTTATCAATCAATGGGACGCTTCCTCTACGGCTTTAAAAACTCCCCCCCCCCCATAAACGTCTTTGCCTTTGTTTTCTCTGGTCTCCTTTCATGAACGTATCTGGCTGTCAGAAGTGCTTTTTGTTGATGCGTTGTCAGGTTACTGGCATTTATATGGGTTGGGTAGGACTGCCTGAAGGGCCCTCGAAGGCGATGCACATATGTTGCACTAATTAGTCTGGGAGGGTGGAATGAGACGACCTCACGCACGTCTCCCGATCCCCTTTCTGCATCATCAGGACTGGCTGGTCAGCAGAATGTTGAGGGCCGTTGTGAACGGAGTGTTGCATTCGAAACGGGAGGACAGGCTTAGGTAGGAGACTAAGCTGATTTCCCAGTAGGCCGTGCTCTATCCATATGTTCAGGAATTTGATCTACAATAATCTCCATCTCATGTTCTTCAGTCCTGTAGGCTTTCGGCAAGCTCTCATGCTCCGGGGCAGGAGGAGGAGGTGCTGATGGCCAGTCTCATTACTGCAGACTCGCTCCCTCCTCATACACTCGTCTTTCTAACATTTTTATTTATTTATTTATTTTCCGTAACTCGTAAGCTCGGGATAAATACACGTCCCACCTCTATTCTATTTCATCTGGTAATTAAATGCTCCTTACGACCAATTAAGTCTCTCACAACAGATCAAAGTCAGGCGAGTCGTACAACGCCTATAGACGTCTCGCTGCTTATGACAGTGACTCTAACTGGCTGTAAAGCTCGCGCGTGTAGAAAGGGAAAACTTTGTAGTACTTTTGATGCGAGGACGGCGTCGGAGACACCTGCGCAGGCTTCCGCCCACTCGGCAAGTCAAAGGTTTCATTTGCATTTTCGAGATCTACTGTGAGCGAGGTCGACTATAGCGATGAGCCGAAAAGTAGTCCAAATTTCAGTGAAAGCTCTACAAAATGATTTTTCAGGACCCATGCAGGCAGTGCAGACTTCTTATGAAGCACCTGCTGATATTTTTATTAATCTCTAATGATGCAAGGTTGCTTAGGGAATCCTGAGTCATGTTCTCTGTTTGTGCTGGTTAAAAAAAAAAAAAAAAAGAGTTTGAGGGCAACTCTTTAATATGCAATGAAGCCCGGCCTGTCGAGATGATTGCTCTGGGTGGCAATTGGCCATGCTGAAGAGGATGACTGGTTTCTCGTCAACCAGGTAGGAGGAATTACTACTGATACCACTCCGTCTGGGGAAATGCAGACAGCAACCGAGCAACAGTTCCTGCTTGTGCCGAAGTTTGTGTGATCCTGGAAGGGACATCTTATCCTTGATTAGCTCTGACAATCCGCACTTCCTTGCATCTTAAAGAACAGGGCAACAACAGTCCCTTGTGTTATTCTCCGGAATGCATAATTTAACCAGTTGAAAAAGATGCGCATTTGTCTACAAAGCAACTTCATTCGAAAGAGTAAATAAAGCGAAATGATGCAAGCTATACTACAAATTTTACATTTTGTTTATCAGAAAACACAAAGTCACCTCTCAAGCGCCGAGAAAAAGGAAATAAAATCCATGTCTAGCCTTCTTTCTGTTGTCCTGCTTCGTGTCACCCACCCTGGCCCAGTTCTGTCCACCCCTGCATACTGTAAATATGGCTCTGCGGGGGTTACCATGGCTGGCAGTAATGATAGAGTTCCTGGTGGAAAGGGGTGGCCGGCTTAAAGGAGAAGATGAACAGACACCGAGCTGAGAAAAGGGCAACTAGGAAGCTAAGTCAGTTATGGCTCCATTGTTTTTCCTCTCCGTCTCTGCAGGATTGCATTACTGAGACATGAAAGATAGGTTCTGACCCTTTGAAAGTGTGAGATGCGGCGCAGCTCACTATAATGGGTTCCTTCCCATAATGCTGTTGTGACCGCTAGGCTGCTGTTGCTGTGACTAAATTGCAAGATAAAGCAGTTGTGGTTTTGCAAATCAGATAAGGATTCGTCCGGGTTTTCGATTTGTGTTTGTATTTTGGTAAAAATGTTGTTTCTTTATTTCTGATGTAATTAAATTTTTTAATATGTTTAACCAGCAACCTTTCAGAATAACCCTGGAGATTTCACAGGAGGAAATGGAGTAGAAATTGAATTGAATCTGGTCAGGGTTTGTCGTCGACAATAGGTCATGCTGTAATGGAATCGCTAATTATCACAATTTGTCCGAACAACAAAGAAAAAGTGAGATGGGGACACTTGTTTTTTTTATATGCCATCCTGTTGCCGGAGCCTGTTGTTGTTGTTGTTTTCATTTGCATTCCGATTGCTTGGCATATTTGGACAGATGTAGTGCCACGAGGACTACCCAAAGGTTCCCCGGATTTAATATTGCCTGCCTGCTACAATTATTGCCTTATGTTATAGTTGGGTTTTTTTCCTGAATAATGGTAAATTGCTAAATGGAGCTACAGATTGCTTCAGACCGCAATAACTATAAACTAGGCTGCTTAGAGAGTGGCATACTGCTTTATACTCGAACCCATTTCCCTCAACTACACATGACTTCCCATTCAGGTGAAGTATGTCGGCGTGAAATCTACCCGAATGCGAAATTTTACAATGAGAACCCGTTGCGTACCTTTGGGTGGGTAGAGTGGGATAAAACGCTATGCACAAACCTCTCTTTTAAGTGACAGGAAAAGATTGGGTCAATGAGATTTTTAATTACATTTTCACAAAGGCGCAGGACTGCTCCTGGGCTGGAGGGACACAGGTAAATGCAGACAGGCTTTGTAATAACACATCTGTCATCCATCTGCCCATAGGCCCAAGAGCAGAGCTCTTTCATTACAGTCTGCTCACACGCTCACAACGGCAATCGCTATTGCTTAATTAGAAGATTAGAGGATCCAATTAGAAGATCTCCTGTCTCAGAGATCAACACATCCTTTGAAATGAGACACTTTTGTTGCCCTGAGGGTCACCATTTCCTTCTTGTCAATTTGATTGCGCCTGAGTGAGTGCAATGGGTTTCTGCCAGCCCGTGGGCACACAACGGCCAGGTCGTCCTTCAGCAGAGATCCAGGCTTCCTTCGGAGAAACAGAAAGCGCGTTTACGTTGCAGAACGTGCTTATTGTTCACCATTTCTTAACCTCCTTTTCCGAAAGCCTCGTTTCACGTTACTCATCGTTTAGTTACCAGACCGGCCTGCTTTAAACCAATGGATAAGTCACATGCAGCATGGCCTTACTTCACACTGAGAATTGGCATTTCTTTTTGTCATTGCAAAAAAAAAAGAAAAGAAAAAGGGGACAAAACCATTCAGAAAAATGTCACAGCAATGCTTTTGTTTTTTTTTTGTTTTTTTTTTTTTTTTTGTAAATAAATAAATAATCGGAACAAATAAGTTGGAAAATGAGAGGCACGGTGGCTTGGTGGTTAGCACGTTCGCCTCACACCGCTAGGGTCGGGGTTCGACTCCGCCATGTGTGTGTAGAGTTTGCATGTTCTCCCCGTGCCCCAGGGGGTTTTTCTCCGGGTTCTCCGGGTCCAAAAAACATGCACGGTAGGATGATTGCGACCTTGGAAAATTGTCCCTAGTGTATGAAATGTTGGCATTCCCGCGGTGTCCACTTAATGCCCATGATGCCTGAGATTCACAGACCGCACGAAGATGGAATGAGAAAGTTGCAGATGAATGAATGAAAGTTGGAAAATTATGGCTAGGGGGAAAAAATGCTCTTTTTTTATCTGATCAAGAAGCAAAGACAAATCAGGTCCCACATCCTGTTAATAGTATTTTATCAGATCCTCACAGATTGTTCTTAGACTTCAAACGTCCATATCATACTAAGAGCGAATTATGATTTAATTGAGCTCTATAGTCATAACCACGGCATTCTGATTTCATTTCTACAAATAAAAACAAATAAATAATGCATTTTCATGTCTCCTTTTCTTAGGTATAGTCCTGCATACACATTCAAATCGCCGATAACGTTTTGTACTTAAACTAAAGAATTCTAACAACGCACAAAACGTGGGCTGTAATATTCGTTTAAAATAGCCTGCCGTAGCCAGAATACATTAGCACCGGCTGCTGCATTTATAACACAACTGCATAAAATGAAATGAGTATTACATTTGGACACAAAACTGTACACTAGCGTAATAGGTTTTCGTGAAGGCCATTATAATTGTTCAGTGGAGGATAATATCTACAGCTTCTTGCATTTCATTTGAGAATGTTATTAGAACTGGCCAACAATTGCCCTGAATCCATGCTGATAAAACAAGGGCTGTTTTAGCCACGGGTGGTTAAATAATTACCTGCGAGAGCAAGATCAAATGTAGCTACAGGCCTTGCTCATGTAGGAAAACACATCTACGCTTTTCTCATTTGCATTTCGCTTTGAAATGTCTCCGAAAAAGAATTCGGATTTCGCTGTCAACTCTAATAAGTGTATCCGCTCTTCTTGTCGGTGTATTTCGAAATGATTGTACGGTGGCTTTAGTGGTTAGCACGTTCGCCTCACACCTCCTGGGTTGGGGGTTCGAATCCCACCGCCCCCATGTGTGTGTGGAGTTTGCATGTTCTCCCCGTGCCTCAGTGGTTTTTTCTTTGGGTTGTCCTGTTTCCACCCCGGTCCAAAAACATGCACTGTAGGTTGATTGGCACCTTGGAAAAATTGTCTCGTGTGTGTGTGTGAGCGATGGGTAGGAACTCCATGTATCCTGCCTTGATGCCCCAAGACACCTGAGATAGGTACAGGTTCCCCGCGACCCGAGGGAAGATCGGATAAATGGATGGGTGGATGGATAGTGATGTAATAAATCTTGGCTGTAGGATTGTGATAAAGCATGAGAATACCTTGGGTCAGTGCGTGATAGTTTGACTCGTTTTATCTGTTTGTCCACCATTTTGTCGAAAGTATAATACGGTTGCGCTTGACGACAGACGAGGTCGCACCTCATGTTTCCGCCGCAAGTCTGAAGATGTGCTTCGGTTAGACACGGCGGCATTTATTCGATGACCTTCCTCTGGTCAATTCTTCAACTACAAATCAACTTCATTGTCTCAGGCGACTCCAAGCCGGTAGACATGAACTCCATGATGAGAAAGTGGTTTGAAAGAGAAACAGAATAGAAACCTCCCGAGACCTTTTTCGTAGACCCTCAGAGCGAGGAGTGTGCTCTTCTGATTCAGACATTGGAACTTCACCGGTCCTGGCATTATACCTAGCTTTGTTTGTTTACTCGCAAGCTTTCCATCTGCCAGTTGTCTTCATTTGGACTTTGAACGCCGGAATTAAATGTCAGCCTCGGGTTTCTACTTTCCTTTGTACTGCTGCGAGATGGGACTTGTGCAGGGTTTGCGCGGCTGTTAGCCGAGTCCATTACATCACTCCACTTTCATATTATCCTCCCGATGGGTTTCAGGGCGAAGCTTTTGCCGCCGATGTGATGCCACGTTGCCATTTATGATATTCTTTCGGATTTCCGCCATGTATGTGCGCTAATCAGAAATCCGCCCCGCAAAGCTGCTCAGATTGATACTAATCATATTTTCCACTCAATCTAAAAGCTAATGCGTCGAATTGGTGCAGACACGTGTAGCAAACCATATGGCAGAGAGCAGTCAGGTTCAGAGGTGTTACATGAACACCTGTGCCCGCGCATTATGCAGTAATTGTTTGCTCTTTACGCATCGGATTTATACAGGGGTATTTGGGGACGAAACAAATTCGGTGTCTGGCGATTGCATAATTCTGCTGGTGTTTTTTTTTTTCTTCCTTTTATCCAGCCTATAAACAGTCCAAGCCAGATTTGAGCTTGGATGAATGTTACCCTTGCAGAGTTCCATACGCAGACGCCGTCTCTTGTATTCCTCTGCAGTCCAGCCAGTAGCCTTTGGCATGGATACCAAGAATCCATAATAATAATAATCTTACATCACTACAGGATTTTTAAGAAGTTCTCAGTCCAAAACAAACTGGGCCGAGCTCTGCTTTGCTGTACTGAGTTGGTCCACACTCAAACTCGAAACCTTGTGAAATAATTGTCAGTGCTCTATTTTCATTCCAATGACGAGAAAACTATGGTAAACAGTAACAGACATAACGCCTTCTAAACATCTTCCTTCCTACCTGCCTCTTAAAAAAAATTCCAGAACCCAATCCATCCCCTTTTTATTTCTAGCTTTTCCAGTCCCCTTCATTACAGCTCTAGCCGTTAAAGCACGGGTTCTGTTTGCGGTAATCATTCACCAGTAAGCAGCGTGCCGTACATTTGATTATCTTATCTATTGTACTCAATTGAGACGAGAGGAGATTTCAGGGGTTTCATTAAGATGGCAATTTCTCAGAATTATTGAATATTCGGCAGGCAAAGCGTCTAGATGAGATTAGACGTGGTTGTTGGAGAATTACTCACTTCTAAACCATCTGCCACTCGAATTACACATTACCCCAACTGGTTGGCACACAGTGGACCCTTATTGAATTAGGAATCCGTCATTGTGTTAAGAGTGGTTCTGGATACCTGTGCGCTGCCACATGCATCAGGAGAACAAGCGTCAGTCTTCTCCGCCATTGTCGCGGCCGTCCTCTTCACACCCCTTCGTTTATCTTCTGACAGTCGGGGAGTTGTGGAGGGAGCGTGGATGATTGGAGAGAGAGAGAGAGAGAGTGTCTTCAAAAGCATGGGTGACTAGTAGTCATTTCTGTAAGTGTCCTTTTTGTAACTAAATACCTCCATATTAGGTGAAGAAATGTCTCCTGTGTCAGGTAAACTAGAAATACGGTGACTCCATAGCATGTTTATCCCTTCTGATGGAGCCGGCTTCACATTAACATCTTAATAAGAAAGTGTGTTAACCACGTTTTTGCCTCCTCATTGACAAGAGTGAATTGGGTGTCAGGCAGATTCATATTGACTTTAATTGAATCTGGTGGCATGGCTGGGGGAATGGCCTTCAAAGGAATCTGGTGGCGGCACATTTTGGTGTCGGCATGGGGGAAGGAGTCTTAAAACACACACACACACACACACACACACACAAAACACACATGCACACACAGGTTTATCAAGTCATTTTTGGTTGTTTTTGGCAGCTACCACTGTGGTATTATTTCCCCCTGCTCCCAGGCTCACACACAAGTTGTTTATAAGGCAAGATTGGCTAGGATGTTGTACAAGCACACCGATGTGTGTTTTCATGGTTTTTGTTATCCTCTAATAAGTTGTGGCCTGTCGGTTTTTGTTTTTGGAACTCCCCCAGGAAATCCAGCAGCCCTCAGATTTAGACCAGAGATGAGTGTGGGAGATTGCCGTGAGTAAACACATAGGGCTGATCAACTCCTCGTGACTGGATTACCAAGCGCTGGATTGCTCCGGCAATCCTTCCCTTCTCTCCCTTTTCCACCGCTGTCCTTTTCAATCAAGTCAGAGGGTGAATTTTTTGGCCGGGCGTTACGGAACAGTAAATATAGACTTTTGAAAATGCACCGGAGGACGTGTCTGCCTTAAGATTCCGGCTTTTCAGGTCCTTTCGCTTTTACCAATGAGGAGTCGGGCTGTTCCAGGCCGAACCGCCTTGGATGTGAGACGAAGATGATGTTGACTCCTGGCGCTAGTGCAGCCCATTTTCCTTTCCCATCTCCCAGCAAACTCTTTAATTTCCGAGCAGAGTGTGAAATATTGATGAAAAATTTTGAGCCTCCTTCTCACCGTGAAAGAACCAATCAAGTCCACAAACCAGCATTAACTTTGGGTTGTCATGGATCCCTACACTTGATCAATAAACTTCACATATCATTACAGCGGGCTGCATCTGAGGTGCCTGCCTTGTTCTCGGCCTGAAGTGGTAAAAAGAAACGCTCTTAAAAATTGCCTGCGATTCCCAATGCTAGTCTCGAGGGCAAAGTGTATTTCAGTGCCAGATTCATTTAAGGTGCAGTAGCGAGCTTTCATGCTACTGATATGAGGACATGGAGCTTTTTCCAGTCAAACCTTATCTCGTTTATGAGAATTGTTGCCCTGTTAACTTCTTCTCTGCTTTCCTCACCACTTTCTTCGCCAGTAGCCGCCGTGGTTTGTTTGTTCGCTTAAGCAGAGGCTTCAGCTAATTGGTCCAAAACAGCCTATGAGATGTGGTAATGGAAAAAAAAAAAAAAAAAAAAAAAGATAATAACCTAACGTTTTATTAAAACTACTAATGAACCAATTTGTTGAAAATTATCTTTGTATGTTAAACGTTCTAATATTTTCTAACCACCTGTGTACCTAAAGACTCAGGGGTCCATTAAAACAAATCGTTTTAATGGAAGTGGCCTTTATAAAGGTGGCAGATTTTTTTTTTCAATAAAAATAAACACATTAATCAGTAATGGCCACTTGCATTAAAAAGAATTAACACATTTTGTATTTAACCAAATGCCATCGATCCATTTTCACTGTAATTTGCTTATCATACATGGAGTCATAGGGGAACCAGGAGCTTATCTCAAGGAACTAATAGGGGAATCACCCAGGTAACACTCAGTACCCTTTACCAATACTTTTGTCCAAGAATATATACTGATCAATTCCTGGACGTCCTTAAAAAGATTCTAAAAAGCAAAACAAAAACAAAACAAAAAAAGGACATGCTTGTTATTTTGTCAGATTGCAAATTGTTCATGACACTTGTAAATTGCTTTTTAAAGCGCACTCTAAGGAATGCAGCTCCTTTGAGAATCCTGAAGCCCCTATTTGTCTTCTTTTGAAAAGATTCGCAATATATCTGTTCTTTTTAAGTCATCTACTTTTTTGCCTTTTCTGTCCCAGTAGACTCCAGAGCAGGAGCAGGAGCTCAAAGAGCAGTGGATCACGCCGTCATCGGCGGAGTGGTGGCCGTCGTGGTCTTCGCCATGCTCTGCCTTCTTATCATTCTGGGCCGGTACTTTGCGAGACACAAAGGTACGTACAGCAGACTTTCTGCACAAATTGCACACTCTATGTCTAAGATGAGGTCAAAAGACTTAGCAGTTATTTAGGCCAAAGATTTCGGCCAGAAGGACTCGCCTGGGCGCGTCGACTTTGCTACGGAAAAGTCTTTGGTGCGTGGCGTAGATTGGCATCCCTCAGGGCTCTGTGTTTTTATTATAAAAAAAAAAAGAAGAAGAAGAAAAAAAAAGCGAGTCCAGTTTTCAGCAAGGCTACTGCTTTCATTATCAAGCGGTAGACTGTAGGGACGGAAATAATACCACTCGGAAATGAAGTTTGAAGTGGCGTTGTTATTCCCACCACCTTGTTACATTTTGAAGGTTAATCCTGAAGCGCAAGTCGCCGCGAATGGAAAACACCAGCGTCTCTGATTTGGAGAGGTTTTTCAGGGAAATTGAAGAATACATTTTCATAAATTAATGGTGACTTTGAACAAAAACGATCAACAGGCTTGCTCTTTTTTTTTGTGTTTTTTTTCTCCTCCCCAAAAACATGTGCCATGCCCGTTTTGCAATGATTTGCTCGTTTTAATGGCGCTCATTTGCCGTTGCAAATGAGAGCCGCGGAAATGTATTCTGTAATCAAACTGTCTCCCGCGTTTTATCATCCGAAATTGGTTCGAGGCGCTACGTTTGCATAAAAAAAAAGGCGGCGTAGTGGTACAGCCTGAAGCGCTTGCACGCACCTTACGTACAGACTCCCGACTCGCATTTTAAAGTCTGTGTGATCGACACTCGCTGTAAATTAAAGAAGCCACTCCAGACAGTCTTTTCAGATCCACCGGTTGCATCAGTCAGATGCTGTCGGGATGCGCGGACTGCATTACTTTTATCATCATTCCTTTCTTTGACACTTCCTGCAGGTACCTACTTCACACACGAAGCGAAAGGGGCGGACGACGCGGCCGACGCCGACACGGCCATCATCAACGCTGAAGGTGGACACAACAACTCGGATGAAAAGAAGGAATACTATATCTGATTGTACAAATCTCTGGTGGTGTTATTAATATTATTATTATTATTATTTTGGTCTCTCTTTATTTTTTTTGTTTGTTTTTTTGGGGGGGGATGGGAGGGGCATGGAGGGGGAAGGGTGTGTGTTTTGTTTTGTTTTGGGGTTTTTTTTCGTCTTGGGGGGGATTTAAACTACATGGACACCTTAGATGATTTAGCCATTGTCTTCGAGGAGTTGGAGCTTTTTGGGGATAAAGCGCTGTTGGGCAGGGGGTGGAGGAGGGATGGGATGGGATGGGGAGTTAAGGGAAGGGTTGCCAGATGTTACCATGTATCACTATAGAAAGCTTCACCATTGAACACCTCCCAAACTGCTGGTACTTTTTTTATTTTATTTTATTTTTTTTATTATTTTAAATACTTCAGTTCTGACCATTTGCAGAAACTTCTGTGCCTTGTTCTGAATTTCTTTTCGCTGTCAAGCTTTTCGGTTCCGAACTCCCCGACTGTCATGCTTCCCTACGCATAAACCGCACCCGATTCCTTTCTCCGTGTACCTTTTTTCGACCAGTGTCGCAGTCTGCTTTCCTATGAGGGTAAAATATACACAGCGCCTCAAGACACTCCTGCACTGTGTAGGCATCAAGTTCTCCTACTGCAAACCAAAATCCCGATCATATCCGATCTTCTATACTGTGAGAAGGCCAGGTTATATGGCGTCATATCTGCATCCTTTTCTTAATGCCAGAACATGTGCATCACCTTTTCAATATCCAAGAATTTAAATGGCGGACGCGTCATAGTACGCGCCAGAATGCCGTCCGATCCCACACGGCATTGCTACGAAATGTTTTTTGTTTGTTTGTTTTTTAATATCGCCTTGTTTTTATCAGCTTATTTCGGAAATTACATGTGCCAGTACTCTAGAATGTGCAGACGTGCAGGCGAATTATTTTCATCTCGACATGCCGCACTTACAGAGGCATGTCGTTTTGGTTGCACTCAGCTAGATGGTGTTGACAGCCTTTTTGTGGATATTTATTGCTTTGTTATAATGTTGTCTTGTGACATTGATTTTTTTTTTTTTTTTTTTTTTTTTTTTGTCAGTTATTTTCATTCAGAAATGTTGGAAAAAAAAAAGAAATCCATAATAGCAAAAATTACTGTAATGACAACAAAAAAAAAGAAAAAAAAAGAAAAAAAAAAAAAAAAAAGGTCAAATGCTTTTAGGCTTTTTTGTGTTTTCAAATTAGATGCTCTAGCTTTCTCGAGCTGATGGTGATGGTCCTGTAGCACATGCTTATCTGACTACCTAAAATATTCGTCAAACGCAAAACTGTGGGTCTGTTAGTAGGTTTTAGATTTTGGTTTCAGTATATATGACTTGAGCAGTGTAGGATGCACCCAAGATGTTTCTTTTTGGACTGTGGGATGTTTCTAGATTTGAATTATACTACCTAAGGACAAATTGTAAAAGAGCCAAAATACGTTTCCTCATGTAGGCGTCGTAGTTTTAAGTGTGTTTAAGGATTTCAAGCCCCTAGACGTCGATACGGTACATATCGATCTGCTACATTTGACGTTCGATTACGGCTAGCTTTAGTCGCTGCGCAGCTAACCCGAATGCTGATTCTGATGTCGGCTACATTTAGACTACGCTATCGGATTACATTATCGAATTAAAAACAAAATCTCCGTTCCAGAGCTCGACATAATCACGCTGCCTGTTGGATTTGAATCGGATCGTTCAGGAAAGGGAAGGTAATTAACGATCAGGACTAAACACTTGAAATCGAATTTAAAGACACAAAGAAACATTGCTACAAGCTATTTCTCCATAATTGTTTAGGTTCGTTTGTTTGTTATCTTTACTGTCCAAGAGTCCAATTTACAACGTTTTGCATCAAGAACATTTCGAGATTTAGAGTTAGTTTAGACTGGATTGATGTAGATTTGTTTTTTTGGATTTTTTTTTTCTTCCCCAACTCAATAAATTTATTTTGTGTGTGTAAATGTGCATTTCAGAGCAAGTCTTTTTTTTTTACTTTTTTTTTTATTTTTAAATCAATAAATGAATAAAGCTCATAATTCGGCCCTGGCCCTCAGCTTCACTTCACCAGCATGACAACTAAAACGCGGTCACGACTGTTTGAAAAGCTGCCAACGTGTTACTCATACATGAAAGTGTCCGACAGGAGAATCCATAATGAACGACGTACGGGATCCTGCGTTTTTAACCTTTAACGCGCTTTTAATACGTGGAACGATTTAGGAAATTCCCAGACAAGGTTACGTAAGAATTGATCAGCCCCTCCCTTTCGCGATGTATATATATATATATATATGCTCATCCTTAATGTAACTTACACTGTCTTTCCCCCTTCTGTATATTACACTTTATCGCTGAAGCTAACGGAAATCAAACAAATAGCACTGATGTTTTATCTGCTGCCTCTCTGACATGTGGTTCAAAAAAAAAAAAACGAAAGAGTGATAAAAAATCAAAAAAAGAATGAAGAAAGCAGGGCCTTCTTCCAAGTGCATCCTGTACCCACTGGATGAAGATAAACGCTCCATTTCACGTATGTTAAAATATATATATATATATATTTATATATATATAGGCATCTGTAGCTCAGCCGACAAAAGTGTATGTTAATGTCGTTTTCCAGAACTCCGATTCTTCCTCTCATGTCATGTGCAAACCGATCAGTGTAAAGCTGAGGGTACTTTCCACGAAGTTTCTTGGTTTTCGCTACGTCACATCGTGCCGCTGAGTAGACACCTTGCCCCTGTGGACCTCTTGTGTGTAAATAGGACAAATGAGGTTTAAGGAGAAATCACTGTCACGCTTCAAGCTTTATTTTGTTATTATATAAAACACACACACACACACACACACACACACACACACAACAAATACACCTTCGCGAGAAAAAAAAAACGTTCATGTGTTTGGACCATTAGGAAGCTTCTTTATTCTTTAATATTTTATAGCACAGTACAAGAAAGATTGTCTTACAGCTCAGAGGTGTAAGTAGAGACGTGCGATCGATCGTGTGACTTTTCCATAGTGGACTTTGTTTAGCTTCGGTCAAAAGTCTGGTGGCTTCAAAATCACGCAAGATCTCAGAGTACATCCTTGACATTCGCATACGTGGAAAAAGAAAAAAAAAAACAAACAAAACACATTAAAAAAAAAAAAAAAACATGCCGTTTTACTGATTCAGTGGTCGTTTAGACTGGGCCGGTGTACATTTTGTTCAACTTGATATGTTAGACCTATTTTAAATGTGTCGGTTGTGGTCTTTTGAGGACTTGAATGTCCAAAAATAGGACTCTATGGAAATGCAGCGTTGTGCAAAAATTGTTGTTTTTAAACACCTCCATTTTTGTCTGTTATTTGTACAGTGGAGAAAAAAAAAGAAAAAAAAAAGGTCCAAAAATTGCGAACTGCCTGTGGTGAAGTGTGAATTTGGGAAATATTTTGGATTTCTGCATTGTCTTCTTTTATACGGCTACATTTGTTGTTTCCACTGATTTTCGATGCCCCTTTGTTAATTAGTGCAACAGTGTTAAAGATGCTTTTTTTGTTTGTTTGTTTGTTTTTTTAAATCGAAATTTATTTCGTAATCAAGTTGCTTCTGCCCTTCCTCAGGTTCACGTACATTACAAAAAAAAAAACGAATGCTATGTTTGCATCTCAGGTAGATTGCAACATTAAGTCCCCCCTTTCATTAATGAAGTAGAATTCTTCAGAAGAATCAGAACTGAACAGAAATGGTAAAAAAAAAAGGAAAAGAGAAAAAAAAATGCATTACGGTTGTACATTTTTACGTAGTTCTTTACTATTCCGTGCACTGTACGCGCGGTGTTCGATGATTCATTTGAGATTTAGTTCACAAAGAAACAATTGCTCAAAGATGTTTTAAAAGAAAAAAAGAAGAAGAAAAAAAAAAACAGAAGGACAAGCATCAGTTACAAACTCGGCATATTTATCAGTCTGACTCCAGATGGCTCGGATCATTTGAAAGATTTGGATGTTTATCACCCATAGTTTTAGTTGTTTATTTATTTTTTGTTTTGTTTTCTTTTTTTTGTCTTTCTGCTGTACTTGGGCAATGTTACTGTGTATTAATAAAAACAACAAAAAAATATGAAATATCCACATTCCCATGCACATTTTGTATTGGTTCATTTTAGACATTTTTACAAAAATGGAGAGTTCTTGTCTTAATAAAAAGAAAAGATATTAATGTTCAAAGTAATTCATGCATTTGGTGTTTTCCTTTTTTTTTTTTTTGTCCCTGAAAGTATGTAAAATTATAATTAAGTATCATGTAACGTTTCTACGTTGATAATTATTTTGGCACCTTTGTTGCATGATATTACCCGGGACGCGTCATGACGTTATAGGAAACCCGAAAATGTTCCTTTTATATCGAAAGCATTGCTTTGATCTATTTATGCTTACATTTAACGGTGTGGAACGTCCACAAATCTATTTATTTCTTGCCGTTACTTTCTTTAGAGTTGTTATAAACAGTCGTTCGCCCGCCAGCCGGTTTTATTTTTGACGTTTCCTGAGGAGCATGACGCTCTCTGGAACATAAAACAGCTACAAAACTGAGGACACTAGAGGCTCCTTCCGAAAAAGTACAAAACCTCACAATATCCTACTTTATCCTTTAGTATATCCTATATGGACAAAAGTATTAGGATAGCTGATATTTCAAGCCGTATGCTGTTCTTCTACAAAAAGTGCTAGCACAAAGTCAGAGACACGACTGTATAGGATATCATTAGCATGATATTTTAATCTCACTATTTAAAATAAAGAAAGCTTGGTTGACAGTTCTGTCGTGCACAATGCACTCGCCGTGAAGATTTGGTTTATCTGAGTTGGAGTAGGAGATTTTCAATGACCGGGAAATAGAGCTCTGACCTCAACTTACATCAGCGCAAATCTTCTACTATCCACGATCTAGTTATATATTTCCAGAAGAATGGAGGTTTATTAATATAATAGCAAATGGGGCACAAACAATCTTATGGCTGGGTGTCCACGAACGTTTGTCCATACTGTATAGTAGAGCTTGGAGATTAATCGTTATCGATTCATCCGATATGGTTTATGGTTCATGCCGAGGGTGAAAATATGAAAATGGATTTTTGCGATTTCACACAGGTTTGGCACAGCGGGCTTCCGTAGTTCCCCACCTCCCGTCCCGCATTACACTTACGAAATATCGAACATGGCGGCGCTCTGACCAATCCGAAGAGCTCGTTTACGAGAGAGGCGTGGTTTCATCAGTTGCATAGGAACGGTTCGGGTTTGTTACATCAGACGTTCAACAAGCAAAATCCCCGCTGTAACATTTGTCTGAAGTTTGTTGCGACTAAAGGAAGCACGACTCGGCACGACTCGAGCACGACTCGTTTATTCCAGCACCTCAAACCCAATGTTGAATGTGGAGGCGTGTGTGGCACTGAGGGATAAACATGACAGCGGCAAACCCGAAAACACCCAATACAAACAGGTACAAATATCGCACACATTTTCCCGCCATATACAAAGTCGAAAATCGAATTTCGTCTAAACAAAATCGCCCAGCTCTACTGTCTAGTCCTGTCAGATGTATATACACCTCTTTCTGACCAAGAATTCATGAGCGCGCTAGTGTAATACGTTATAGTCAGGGAAACATTATTAAAATAAAAATTTGAAGACGTCTCAAGGTTGTTCTTTCCTCATGCGCTGTTATAGCTCTCGTGGAGCCTGTTAAAATTTGAGCGCTCCCTCAGACATAATTCAGCAGCATCGGTTAAAGCTAACATCAACGCTTGTTCGAACGCTCGGCGACTGTTTAGAGCGTCGTAAAGCGTTCCTGCCGTTAATGAAACGACTGTTCGCTACAATGCAGAGAGCTAACACGCAGAGTTTATAACGGGGGGGTGGGGGGGGGGGGGGGGGGTTGGGTGGGTTGGGGGGGTCCGTTGCGCGCACTGCAATGAGCTACTGTTTTTTTCCACCCAATGTCAAGGATGACAGAAAGGCTAGCACTCAAAGTGAAAACATTCCCCAGCGCGCTCCATTCTCAAGCTGCCTCACGCTCCTGTTTTGACCTTGTTCTACGCGGCAAATCACTCCGCAGATGCTGACCGCGAGTTTTTTTTTTTTCCGCCGGAGTGTTTTTTTTTTTTTTTTTTAATCAATCTAATTTTTATTTCTTTTTGTTTGTATGAAACTTGCTTTTGATTGCTTGTGCACAAGCACAACTCCGGAGTTGTCACGCTGCCAAAGCTCAATGTCACCTTCTACCTGGATACAAGAACTCTTAAAGGTTTCTTCCTGCGCATCTGTTGGGTGGTAACATCTCCAGTTGAGAGAGGGGAAGAAAACCGGGAGGGGGGATATGTGAGAGGGGGGGGGGGGGGTAAATAACAAAAATGGAGATGGCACTGATATGGTGCACACTGCTTTTTCTATTCGAAATGAAAATGAAAAAACAAGCAAAGCTACTTTCTTTCATTATTATTATTATTATTATTATTATTATTATTATTATTATTATTATTATTTTGCCCACAATAAAATGAGAAATCCTTTTTTTTTTCCTTCCCCTGAAAATGGTTGCTTCTCCTCCTTCTTCAAACAAACAATCCGCTTGTTCACGCAAAAGCCTCGTATATTTCTTTGTTGCGAGGATTTTTGTGGTGAAAATATGTTTTTTTTTCCTTCAGATTTGTTTCTTGGAAGAATAATCTAAAATTGTGGTATAATTCCGGCGCTCACTCAGTCGCCACAAATTGCCATGTTATGAATTCCATTTTAGTCATCTATAGACACCAAACTACCCTTTACAGGAGCTAAATGGACTCGCTGATGGCTGGTCGGAAGAAAGTGGAAATCATTCACTTCAACAATAGACGGTCTTAATGGTGTTGGCCCGCTGCACAGTGCATGCCAGGTCAATAGGTGAAAAGGAGACTGATTCATGAAATTGCTACAGATTTCCAGGTAGAGAGATGGCGGAATAGTGTATTAAAACTCAATATACGCTTTTGGATTTGAGCAGTGCTTCAGAGAAACGCCGGAGATTGGGTCATTTCTCTGTGTTTTTTAGAGTCATAAGGAGGTCTTATTTACGGATTCAGAGATTAGCAGCGATTCCGTCTTCTTCTTTTTCTGTTTTTTTTCTGCTTTTTTTTTTCCAAAGGCAATCACCTCGCTTTATTAGTGTCCTGGAGGTCAGCGAGTCCTTGGTGCGAAGACTGTGGATGCGCAAGAAATTGTCTCCCTAAGTAGAGCAACTTATATTAAACGCATTTATTCCTCTCAAAAAAGAAAAGAAAAGAAAAAAAAAAAGAACTATTAATTTACCACTGGGTTGAATCTAAACAGAATAACAGACTTTGCACACTGCTGAACAGATGACTCGGAGTAAAATGTTTTCCCTAAAGAACCGTGTAGATTATCCATCAATTCCGTTTGTGTAATATTCTAAAGCAAACCCAGCTGGTGTCACGCTGTAATGCCATCATACCGTTTGCATGTCACAGGCTGTAAAAGCTTCGAGCAGCATGCTACTCTACATGAACCTTATTTTGGGGCTTTAATGGCTTTTGGCTGGCCTGTCATCACATCGAGACGTTTTCTGTCACGGCGTCAGTGACAGCAGCAGCCTGCCGAGCCGCAGTGATTTTTCCATCAGTACCGGGCCTGGATCCGGAGACGCAATCTATAATCCGAGATCAGTACGGAGAGTCAGTGTTCTTGTTACAAATGACTTTAGGAATAAAAAGATGAACCTTTGTCACAGGCACAAGTTATTGAAAAGTTGGTTTATACGTTGCTCTGACTTTATTACAAACTTGGAGATTTATAGGGATGGACGCTATTTTTGTTTCATTTCTTTAAAGAGCTGTAAATGGGAACCTTGTATAAAGACTAAACATCGGGCTTGTGCTTCATGATATACTTTTTCTTTTAATTGATTGTAACATACGTAAATGCGTAGTGAGGGGGCGTTGCCTCATGGCCTTCACAATTTAGTGTTTTCGTTTTGCTGCCCGACTTCACATTTCAAGGTGGTTTCACTTTTCAATTTCATTCATTCATTCATTCATTCATCTTCTACCACTATATCCGATCTTCCCTCGGGTCACGGGGAGTCTGTGCCTATCTCAGGCGTCTATGGGCATTAAGGCAGGATACACCCTGGATGGAATGCCAACCCATCGCAGGGCACACACACACATTCACACACACATTCATATGTTAGGGACAATTTTCCAAGGTGCCAATCAACCTAACGTGCATGTTTTTGGACCGGGAGGAAACCGGAGAACCCGGAGAAAAACCCCCTGAGGCATGCGGAGAACATGCAAACTCTACACACACATGGCCGAGACGGGAATGAAGCTCGGACCCTGGCGGTGTGAGGCGAACGTGCTAACCACTAAGCCGCCGTGCCCCCAATTTCATTCAACCCAATTTAATTAAAATTTGATTTCTAACATCATAATTCACACAAACATGTAGTGCATTTCCTTTTACGACTGTCAAACATGTAAACATGAACGTAGACGGGAGATAAATAGAAGAAATAACTTCAGGAATTAAATTTGACTCACATGATCATTCCTTCATTCATGTTAAGTGTGCGCACACTGTTTTGCACAGTGAAACATGCTTCAGGCTGATTCAGCACAGCCAATACTGTACATGCATGCTATCTTTAAAACAAAAGGAAATAAGGAAACGGAAAACTGCTTATACAACAGAAAGACATGAGAGTAATGAGAGTAATCTGATCCAAGGACCATCACTGCATTGTTCTTATATTCTAATTAAACCTTTTTAAATGTCTGCTCGTCAAAAAAAAGGAAAGTTAAGAACTTAGTTGTTTTTACTGCGGAAAATAGAGAAACCCTGTGATGTTGAGTATAATTTCTTCACGAGTGTTTATGCATGAACTACAGAAATTACATTACACTGTATGTATGCAATCAGCAATCAACTGATAGAATTATATATATAGATATATATATATATATATATATATATATATATCATATATATATATATATATATATATTATATATAACTATATATTATATATATATATATATAATAATAAAATGCCATAATTCAAAACAGTTTCTAAGAAAAAAGGTGTAATTAAATTACAGTTACTTTCAAAAATGTTAAAGATTACAAATTCCAGAGAATCCCGTTCAACACCACCCCGATCCCCCTGCCCCTTAACAATTTACTTCTGATATGTGAACATTTTTTTGTCTCTGGATTTTATTTTCATCAAGAGGCACCGAGTGGACAAATGAAAGTAATCAAAAAAAATGTAATCAAATGTAATCAGTTACTTTACTTTTATAAAGTAATTAAAAGGTTACACTACTTACATTTTGAATGGGGTCATTTGTAATCTGTAACCTTCCCAACACTGATATATATATATATATATATATATATATATATATATATATATATATATATATATATATATATATATATATATATATATATATATATATATGCTAATATAGTATATGCTATACATCCAGGATGGTCTTCTGTCCAGAGTCCACAGTACAGGCTCTAGATCCTACTATGACAAAGTAAATAATGAAAAGGAATGAACTACTGAATGTAAGAAGGGTTTTTTTTAAAGGATCTCTAATACCACTCTGTGTTGTCGTCACAGAGAGAACAATTTAAAGGTTCCATCATGGATGACAAACTGTATTTTTTTTTTTGCTTTAAATAATGGTATTTTGTTGCCTGCACCAAAAACTGTATGTAAATAATTTTTAAAGAATCCTAAAGAATCTCTTTGACAGAAAAATCATCTAACCTAAAGTTTTATATCTAATGTCCAGAGTTTCCTCTGAGGGCCAAAGTAAAGAAGGATTTAAACAAGTGCTACATGAAAAGTATCCCACTTTTATACATTTATCCCAAGTTATAAATGATTTTTTCAACCATCTTTTGGATGCTCTTACTACCATGTCAAAGACATAAATGTGTGCATGAAATTCACAGTAAGTACCCAGAGCAACTTAAAATTGAGCTGTTGGGCTCAAGGGCCCACTAGTGGCAGCTTGGTGATGTTGGGATTTCTGGTCCAATAATTTAACCAATGAGATACCACCATCCAACATTAACATTGGTATGGTGGTAAATAGCACATTAATGTTAGAGGTTCTTCAAATTCAAATCATAAATCTAAAGCAGAGAGTTTTCATATCAACAAATGTTTCTATTAGGCTTTTTTTATTTAAAGGGCCCATTATTATGAACCTTGACAGAACCCTTTTCTTTGAGTGTAGGCAGTGGTCAAAACCGACAGACAAGTGTATGAAGGTCAAAACCATTTTTTTAAAGTCCATTTATAAAGTTCAACTAAGGAAGTGAATCATAGCAGAAACATGAGTTACATCAAATAGAGAAACCTGGAGTGTTTTCAAGGAAGAAAATACCTTAAAAAAAGATAGGAAGGATGGAAAGAAAAAAACCTACAACCATGGTAACAGTAAAAGAAGAACAGGAAACACTGGCCATATTAGGCAACTAGAGGAAAAACTGAATCGGTCATGTACAGCGTATGAGCGGTAAATGCTGACCAACAGTGGATGAGCGTGACTGAGAGAGGCAAGATCATTTGTATTGCTCCATGTTTATATGTGTATATGTACTTTTTCCATAATGTCTGAAATTAGGGCCCAATCACAGCAGTGCGCAGGACCCTCTTGTTTTCCTTCGGATTATTATTTTTTTCGGGCACTTTTGGGGGTCTTAACATGCCCAAACTCTTATTTTTAGTCAGGTTGGAATCTGAGGCCATTAGGAGGTCAGTGAGGCTCCGCCGTGGGTGTGGCACACAAGATATAGCGCCCACTGGGAAGTTTAGTTGTATGTAAGAATCAAAAATGCAAAGGTGCCATAAAGAGGAAATTCAGATATGTGCATTTATTAGCCCCATTTACGTGCACAGTTTTTTTCGTCGTTCCTATTGAAAGATTCAATCTGGTTTGTAAATACTAATGATGATTCTAGAAATACTCCAAAACACCTAAAAAGTTCATAATTTTAATGTTACCACTTTGAAAAAAAAGGAAAACAGCGATGATACACCATGAGTCTTGGACCAAAATTCTTCTGGTGACCGGACTTCACCATTAACCCATTGAGCCATCAGAGCTGACAAGTCTTCTCTCTTTTTGGGGGGGTTTTATCTTTTAACCTTCCACCCAGACATTATGGATGCAAAAAAATCCTGTCCTTTTGAATTATTCAGAATTCACCAGGCCTGGGATTTGAACTTGGACCCACAGGTTAAGAGACTTACTTACCTACCCACTGCATCACTAGGAACAGGATGAGGAAGAACTAATTTTAAAAAGATTTATTTTTGACCATTAAACATTGCATAAATACCTTACATTACATAGTGGGATATGTGATGTATATGTGTGTGTGTGTATGTTGTGTGTGTGTGTGTGTGTGTGTGTGTGTGTGTGTGTGCACATGCAAGCATGAGTGAGAGAATGGAGACTCAATCATAAACTCTTCATTTGCAATAAAAAGTAACAAGCACGAGTGTAATTCAGTAATTCATGTCTTTTTATATATATTAATTTATATATATATATCTATATATATATATATATATATATATATATATATATATATATATATAGCTGTGCAAGCAACGATGATGGGCCCAAGCCCCGGTGACAAAAATACCCGGTTTCGGTTTCTTTTTTCCCCTTCTTCTTCTTTAACCCGTTGGTCCATTTCCCTTTTTTGTGTCGGAGGAGGCCCCAGAGCACTCCCTCAATGGATGGATGGATAGAGTTCCTCACACACGAGGGGAACTAACCTTCTTCTTCTTGTTTGAATGGCAGTTGCCACACCAGCTTCAGTGCCCTAACCTCGTTCAAACGCTCTCTGTTAAAGTCCACGCCCCACCCCCTTTGATGAAACCAATGTAAAAATCAAGCAGGTAGATTTTTCCTTTTTTTTTTTTTTTTTTTTATAAATAATTGAAACAGGATAATACAACACAATAATAAGAATTATATGTACCTAAACAATAAAATAAGCATGTTATGAACATGTCGACTTTGTTAGTTTCCCTTTAATAATTTAAGTCGACTTCTGGGTCATTTGCACCTGCGCGCCATAATTCTGGCACTATATACCCATGCCGCATGATGGCGCTTGGGTTTGGCCTCACCCACAATGCTTTAGCACAAGAACACAGAGGATGAAAACGGAACGTTGTGGTGTTTGTGCCGTGCTCCGCAAACCAACAGGGATGGGTCACTTTGTAACAATATATGTGCATGTATATATATATATATATATATATATATATATATATATATATATATATATATATATATATATATATATATATATATATATATATATTCATTCATTCACGGCGGTACGTAATTTAATTACTAAATAAATGTAACAGTAATTTGTTACAGTTACTGAGAAAATGTTTAATTAAATGAGTTATTACAATGTTAATGATTACAAATACAGTTACATCTGAACATTTTAAGGTAAAATCAGTGATTTACACTATTGCATTGGTTCTTAAATAGTCGGGCGTGGCGCGATGCCAGGGTGGGGGCCGTGTGACCCCGGGGAATATGCTTTTTTGCCGTACTAGAATAAAGCATTATGTTTGTTTGTTTTTCCAGGATATTGTTGAAACATTATTGTTACATGCAGCAAGCATGTAGAGTATGTTCGTGCCTTGTTGCCTCAGTTTCCAGATCGGAAGTATCCGCTGGGGTTTGGGCAGATAGCAGCTTCAAACTACGTGTTGCTCGTCTCCAGATGGAGGCGAAAGAGAGAGCTGAGATTCAGCCCGCCGAGGTGGAGTTTAAACTGGCTGTTTGCAAGTTGGAGCTGGAGATTCAGTTCTGTGAGCTGGATCTAAAAGCAAAGTACTTCACCCCAATCCAGCTACGACACCCGGTTCCACCTGGCTCATTTACCCCGCTGCCCTCGATCGCGCAGCCGATTAAAAGTGAAATTCCGTCATCTGGCGTTGATGTAAGTAAATGTGGTAGAATAAGTGTATTCCCCTTTAAGACCTGGACTGTTTCTGATTTCAGACGAGTATATAAGTGAGGATTCAGGTTATCCAGAGACGCATCACTGTTGCTTCCTCTCCCTTTCTCCGGTACTAGCAGCAGCAGAGGATGGGGTTATTAGCGGGTGGCTAAGCGCATCATGGGCCACTGTTTTCGCTTTTGAGATATCACTTTACCTTTGAGTGACGCGATATTGTCATTCTCAACGCCCGTGAGCTGTTGCGTGACGGACTGCTTACCACCTGCATTCCTGTATATTGCTGGTATCGGCTCTGGATTTGGTGTCTCCATTAGGCTTTGGAAATGCTCGCTTGGAGCTGAGCTCCGGCACCTGAACAATGCTGCTGTTTTGTTCTGTGGATCTCAGTCTGTTTTTGTTCTTGTGAATCTTGATTTGTTTTACATTGATTAACTCATTTTTTTGGTTCTGTAAGCTTTTTGTTTAGATTCCAATTATTTCTTTTGTTTGTGTGTTGATGTGGTGATTGGCTCATGTTTGCATTTCTTTTCTCTTGGGAATCTTTGGAATCCTTTATTTACTGTCATTTTTGTCATCTATATTTTTTTCCTTTTCTTTTCTGTTATTAGAGTTGAGTTTCTACTTGTTTAATCATAATGGTTATCTGTATTTTCTATTCCTTTTTTACGTATTTGTGAAATTGTGAATAATGTTTGTGTATTTAGTTACAGGAGCTGTGTGCCTAGAGCCATGAAAGCGATTCTATCTCCACTCTTTGGGTTGTAGTGCTTCCTTCACCGTGTGCTGTGTGATCACCAATAGTAATTTCACTGGGCATTGAGTGAGTGTGCTGGTGTGCACCTACAGTGTGAGCATTTAGATGTTTTTCTTAGCCTATCCAGTGCTAGTTATTCGCAGTCCTGCTGTATTGTTCATTTGGTTGTCTTTATTTTGGAGCCTGAACACTTGGTGCATTTTCCAAAGACCACAATTTATTCGGGACTTTTACCTTTGTATCAATAAATAATGATATTTTCATACCCGTGTCTCTCTTCCTCATCTGTTGTAGAACAGATCTGTCTTTAATAGTTCCTTGGGTGTTACTGCCAGGGTGGCGTAGTTGGGTTTTTATTGATGTTTATATATTTTGTTATCTACTCTCACCACTCCATCACAAACATATAGCGCTTTCTTACCTTTCGGGAAAGTGAAGTGGACACTTATTTAAGTGTGTTTGAAAGGCTTGCTACTACGTTGCATTGGCCTAACGATATATGGGCTTTTTGGTGGCAGTGCAAGTTGGTCGGAAAAAAGCACAAGAAGTATGTTAAACCTTCGAATTTTCGGAAATTAAAGAAATCGTCTTCTCAGATAATAATGGTGTTGCTTTTGCGGGTTCCGTGGAGTCCGATACTATTTCTTTAGAGGAACAAAACGTAGATCCTTGCTATCAGCCTTTTCTCTTGGTTGGGAAGGTTAGGTTGCCTAACGAGGAGAATGCGGTGCCTATTAAAATTTTAAGAGACACCGGAGCAGCTCAGTCGTTTATTTTAACTAGTGTATTGCCGTTTCCGAGCGCTTCGTTCTGCGGGTCTGCATGCTGTTTGTCAGGGACTGGGGATGGGATGTGGAAAAGCACCATTACATGAATTGGAGTAATGAATTGGAGATTTAGGGTTGCCGTATGTTCTGCTTTGCCCGTTTGTGGAATAGATTTTACGGAATTAGCAGGAGGTCATGTTGATCAAATTTTAGAAGTCATGGATTCTTCAGGTTCCACAGCTTCCCCTGGGGGATTTCAAACAATTCCCCAATGTTTTTTTTTTCCAGCGTGTGTCTTTCCTGGAGCATAAGCACATATTGATCTCGTTTTTGTGTGTCGGAAAAAAGTCCTGTGTCCCAGTACTTATGAACAACATGAAATAAAGCTTCCTTCTATCAAACTAAAGGTTAGAAGATTTCAGCTTATAGATCCACAGAGAGCTGAACCTAGTCTACAGAAATATTTTTCCCTCTTGCAGGTCACGACGATGAGGTTGTTAATAAACAGGTGTTAATGGTCTTCTGGAGGACAACCTGCTAACCTCTTAATGATGCAACCTGTAAGACTCATCAAACAGTTGTGCCGTCGGTGTATAGACAACATGTGTTATGTCTGGCTCATGACAGTCCCTGGTCTGGTCACTGTAAAAAAAAGTGTGTCTCCGGTTAGTATTGCAGTTGCCGTGTGTGTCAAACCACTGGTAAGCTTAATCACACTGCTTCCCTGCTCCGTTATAGGTGAACCATTTGAGAGTGTGTTAGTAGACGGTGTCGGTCTCTTACCCAAGTCAAAGTCAGGTTACCAGTTTTTACTGATTATTATGCGGCATGTTTTCCTGAAGCCATTCCCTTACGTCGTATTACGGCTCCTGTTGTAATTCGGGCTTTAATAAAATTATTTTCAGCGTTCGGCTTACCGAAAGTTATTCACTCAGAACAGGATACACATTTTGTTTCTAGAATGTTCACGCAGGCGTCGAGGATGTAAAGGATCAAACATGTAGTTTCTAGCCCTTATCATCCCGAGTACCAGCGTGCTCTCAAACGCTTTCACCAGACACTAAAGTGGACACTGGGAGAGACTGGAATGAAGATCGATCTATCTAGCACTGTGAAAAAGTTTTAGCCAGGTGTGAAAAAATGCTGTAAACAAAGAATGCTTTCGAAAATGGACGTGTTAATTATTTACTTTCATCAATGAACGACATGTAGTGAATGAAGAAAAGAGAAATGGAAATCAAATCGTATTTAGTGTGAACACACTTTACCTTGAAAACAGCAGTAACACTTCTAGGTTACACTTACACACAGTGTTTATGAAGGAAATCGGCTGGTAGGTTGTTCCATCTTGGAGAAGTAAACACAGATCTTCTGTGGATGTCGACGTTCTCACATCCTTCTGTCTCTTCATGTAATCACACACACACTCCATGATGTAGAGATCAGGACTCTGTGGGGGTCGTGCATCATCACTTCCACTACTTCTACTTCTTCTAAAGGTAGTAACAACAAATATTCATTTGTTGTTGACAGAATGAATATAATATACAAGTTTCACTTTTTGAATGGAATTAGTGAAATACATTTTTCACTTTTTGATGATATTATAATTACAAGACCAGCACCTGTATATCCCTGTAACAAGTGTAATTTCCTTACTTGAATTTTAACTGGATGGTTTGTTTCAATGGGCCGTTGGATAGTTCTTGGCATCTAGCCGGATTCATGCGTGAAAGGTCGTAGAATTTTACATAGACCCTTTAACAATTTTCCCATACAGAGGAAGGTTGATGGTTTTTAAAGTAGCAATTTTAGAGTGTCGGGTAGATTTAGTTTCCACATTGGCACAGGAAGTTAGTGCTAAAACATTTGATAAAGTTAACAGGCACCAGGTGAGCTGATTAGTGGGGAGCCCAAGACATCATGCGAACAGAAAAAGGACAATAAAACCCAGTGATTTCATCATGATTCGCTATTTACTGGACCTTTTTCCAGGAGAGCTTTCTAGTGTGTCATGCCACACTTCCCTTGTTAGCAGTTTTGACCACATAGACCTTTATGAGTAAATAATGGTTGCTTGTCATTAGTGTTAGCCAGTATAGTGCTGTTGATTCCCCCCATGGTAGCTACAAGGAGCCGTAACTACATCCGTCTGCACATTAAGAGCTGGTTCAGACCATCCAGAGCCGGTAATTGGTAGGGTACAGTCCCTGAACGTTTACTTCTAGGTTTTACAGTACAAATGCACACACAAGGAGACTTAATTTACCGAAGCTGTTGTCAGAAGCAGTGGGAGTTGTGTGTAATAGCGATGTGTGACATTGCTGATGTTCTTCTGTCAAACCCACACAGACACAGCATTCAGGAAAAAAGTCATCTCTAGTCCATCTCACTCTGGTTATTATAAGCTATGGTTATTATGACACTACTGTAAATATAAAAACTTCTTTTTTTTGGCTGCAATTTGCATCATGCAGTTGTTTATAAAAGCCTTTATTTATATATATATATAGATATATATATATATATATATATATATATATATATATATATATATATATATATATATATCCCCAGTATTATTCCCTGTTTAAATAAAACTGTTTAACCACTGCATTACCAGGCATTACTGACAATGAAACTGAAGCTGAGGATGATGATGGTAAGGCACCAGTACACATAACAAGACTGTGGTGTGATGAACATGAAAGTAAACTTGAACATCCCGCATGACTTGCCTTGTCACCAGATGTACATATTATCGAAGTGTATTTTAGGCGCGGGAATCTGGAAACATTAAATGATTGTAGCCAGCTCTAGACTCCCTGTATCTGTCATTAGCAAATCAAATTTATACAGAGCCACAGGAGGAAGTCCTATACCATCCAAATCAATGATTGTGCTAAAGCACAATACCAGGGGCTTCAAATTCATTGTCCAGTCCCTGTGTGCATTTACTGTATTTAATAAAGGAAATTCACATTCGTGCCAAGTGCAGCAAACCCCTGCATCCGGTTAATACAATTATAATGGCTCTGTGAGAAATTATCAGCTGCAGAGAACAGCATCAATGAAAACAAACGCACTAGGATTCCTGCCAGTGCGCAGTAAAAAAAAATAGCTACACGACTTTTAGCACTACAGTATATCTCCCGTTTTTATTGCAGCGCAGACGAATCTTTGCTGGCTGTTTCCCCACAACCACTGTTTTGGATTTTGCACTAAGTAGTGACAAAGTCACATGATACGAAGCTCTTACATTTATTTATTTTCTTTTGAGAAAGAACGATTTAGGGATGTAGCCTGAGTGCTTCAACCTGTGCACAGGCTAATGTTCACCATCGCAAAAAAAAAGCAATGAGAGGGTTATCAAGTCTTATAGTAAAGAAGTGCGTCTACATTTACCTGCTGTGTCTTTTCAGAAAGACAAATCTATATTATGGCCAGAAAAGTGCATATTGATCGTGTTTTAAAATTAAGTTACAGTGAGACATTAAACGATACATCAACATGCTAATGGTAAGTAATTGTTATACCTACTACTTGCAGTTCATATGTCCACTATGGGATTAGTTATATGGCCACCATATGGCCATTAGTTATGAATTGATCTAATTGGTCTAATATGAAATTGTTAAATAATCATAGTAATATGTACAACATAGCCAACTTGTACTCATCCTTAGCTTAGGAACATGGAATATGGATCAAAATGAACATCTTCCATATTCATATTTCCTTATTGTTTGTGTTAACCCAGAATTTTAGTTCATCGTTGTTTTCGGTGACAAATTATTGTTAGTGCTCACTTTTCCACAATGACAAATTATGATGTTGAGCCATTCATCAGTGTGACAGCGCTGAGCAATGCAAGGTTTTTTCTGCTTAATGAAGTAGTTTTCTGCCTAATGAAGTGTATCGATAAAGAGTTTATTTATTTGATGTTTGCTTTCCCCCCCCAATAACATGAAGGACATTTAGGAAAATAAACCAATTATCATCAAATGACAAAAACAGATTATTCAGTGTCGGCGCACCTACCCCCCCCCACCGGGGGTAATGTGATGGCTCACGCTGTTCTTCAAATCGGCACAAGGTATACGATACTTGTGTAAATTGTTTGGAGAATTTAGAATGTCCAATAATACAAAACATTTGCAATGCCTTTTAATTAACATTATTTTATATGTTACGTTATGAGCAAATCTATATTTGTACAAACATTTGCTATGATATGGATATTCGCATCTTTGGATAATAAAGGAGTATAGACAGGAGTTCAAATCTGGTGGGAATATAGGGTTATTTCCAAGAAAATATCAGCGAGTGTACATGGTGTCCTGGGAATATAAGGTTGTTTCTATAACTACAAACAAAGAACACAGCACCATGAGAACATAAGTCGACCCCTTGCCATTGCTAATTCACATTCAAACTACTCTACAGCACAGCTGGTCACATAAAGGTGCATACACGTCTGTTGAAGGATTTATTTCTTTATTTAACTTTACTTAAAAAGAGCAAATTATAATATACATGTACATTTTTTATTGTAAGAATGTAAATATCATAAGGTTTAAAAATAAGATTAGACATAAATATATATAATACAGGGGGCACGGTGGCTTAGTGGTTAGCACGTTCGCCTCACACCACCAGGGTCCGGGTTCGATTCCCGTCTCCGCCATGTGTGTGTGGAGTTTGCATGTTCTCCCCGTGCCTCAAAGGGTTTTTTTTTTCTCCAGGTTCTCCGGTTCCCCCCCCCCCCCCCCCTTCCCTTCCCGGTCCAAAAACATGCACGGTAGGTTGATTGGCACCTTGGAAATTTGTCCCTAGTGTATGAATGTGTGTGTGAGTGTGTGTGTCCTGCGATGGGTTGGCATTCCATCCAGGGTGTATCCTGCCTTAATGCCCATAGACACCTGAGATAGGCACAGACTCCCCGTGACTCGAGGGATGATCGGATAAATAGGTAGAAGAATGAATGAATGAATGAATGAATGAATATATAATACATGGCGGACATTTTGCCATCACACTCATATTTGGTTCTTCCCACAAAAATAAGAGAATAGAATATTCCAGCTTGTTTGGAAGTTAGGGTCAGAGCTCGGGGTCAGCCGTGATACAGCAACCCCTGGAACAAGGGCCTTGATCAAGGACCGAAAGATTGCAGCTTGGTGATACCGGGGCATTCCGACATTCCGATCAGTAGCCCAGCGCCTTAAACCCTGAGTTACACCCTCCCACAAATGTCTTTTTATGTTGTAGAATTAAAAGTTTATATTAAATAAATACTGATTGGCAACTTGATTGGCATCAATTCCTAAAGCTATTAATGCTCCTGTGGTATAAGTAAAGCGATAGATGTGGCACAAATAAATCTCCACAGACACACACACCAAAAACTCTCCTTGAGAAACTAGAAAGGGATGTTCTAAAAGCATATGGTTTGAATGCGTATGTGTCCTAGAACTTTTTCCTGAACATTGTATGTTTTGTGCTATAGCTATTATAATGCACTAAGTTGTGATATTTTATTTACTTTTATTTATTTATTCATTTAAAATAACCGAAAAATTTTGACTTTCTCAATTCACTCTGACCTATTTCTTACTTTCCACATTATTTAGAGCACTGGAATTCCATTCAGCGTTCCCAGGAAAGGATTTGGATCCCACAGTAACTGAAAGTGAGTGTGAATGGGTCAATAGAATCAAAGAAAATGTATTGCACTGGCGTGGAGGATTTTTGCCTTTTACATTACCTGAAAAGTCATTTGTTTTATGCCTTTGGTTCATTCGGGTCAATCATAATTATGCATAAGAAACAAGGATTTCTGGTGTGTGATGTTCCTTAGGGGTAATAATATCCCTTTTGGTCTTAAGGACCCAAACAGAAATTATAAGTACATTGACGTATGTTCGATAAAAGAATGAAAACGACCCACCATAAACGTAACCACAATAAAGCAGATGCGAGCAATCAACGAATGTAATACACACAATAAACAATGCAACAAAGCATTCTTCTGGAAACTTTGCCAGGCTTTGAATTGAATTCGCCCAAAGCTTCCATGATTTTAATAAGAGTGCTATTTGTTTTTCATTTGTTGTCTTTGTTAAATGTTATGTTAGCCATCTCTAGTGCTTATCTTAATGCCTTACATTTGCATAACACCAATTTGATTGCAGCGAGGTTTAATCCTACGAATGCAATTCATCCTTTCAAAAGACCTTTGGATTTCCTAGAGATTATTTACCCATATTCACAAGCATGCATATGGTCTCATAATCAACTTGTTAATCCAAATAATAGCTGAGTATTTGAAAAAGTATTAATATGTAGACATTTTAATGAATTCCCCAAACATGGGTTTAGTTATATAGAGTGTACTAGATAAGAGTAAGTTCAAACATTCCTTCATGCATTTTCAGTAAGCACTTTATCCTGGTCAGTGTCGTGGAGGATTCTAGAGTCTTTAACAAAAGAACAATAGACAAGATGGAAATACGCTATATGGGACTCCTATACACACGGCAGAGGAAACCAGATGACCCAGAGGACACCAGTAGTGCCACCTCCAGAACCTATCGTACCCCCGAAGAACAAGTGAAAAGAAATGTAAATTAAAAAAAAACAAAATGCGGCACTATATTCTCCTTTAAATAGTGGCCCGATGGAGAAATCTCTAATAATGTAGAACAAGTGCCAATCATTTCTAGACATTTAGCTTCACACCCCGCTGCCTTTCTGATTCGTAAATTGAGCCACAGACCTTCAAAGACCTTCCTGCCTCACATCTCTCATCATCTTTTGCTCAGGGTAGGGAGAAGGAGGTGAAGGTGTTAGCGCCCGAGTCCTGGAGCTCCCTCTGAATCTGGCGTCACTCACCCACAGCATCGAGGAGGACATTTCCTGAGTGCAGCACGACCTGATAAAGTTAATGAGCTGACATACAGCAGCGAGGCTGCTGGAGAAAATGCATGCAAGCTGCTTGTGTAGACTTATCTGTCTTTCACACAAAGGCCGGCCTCTCCCTGTGCCCCCCGTGGCCCAGCAGTAGCAGCACAACAGCAAGCCAAGACTGACCTTTTCCAAATGCTGCATGCACCAGCTTGCTTTATTGTGCTAAGCACTGCTGAATACCTGAACCCCGTAAGGTTTTATTGCAAATGCGCTACTTGCTATGTGGCGGAGAAAACAACTCAGAAAGAACCTGACACACAAAATGTGTTTTGCGTTTCCACCAGAATCTCTTGAGATCAATAACATAATTATGCCAAGACAATGACAAATATCTGTATGCCCCTTGAATCTAAAATATTCTTCATTCACTTTATATGACAGTTTCAGTTAGAAAATGGGAAGCATACATATTGATTGTCTTATCCTTAGGGAGCTCATTCACAGTAATAGAATATTAAAGGTCTGGTGTGATGAAAAATTTAATCGTAATTACCTCTTCAATCCAGATGTACTCGGTCAGAAAGCATATTTGCTGCCCTATGTTCGCTTCTGAAGTTTGCAGTACTGAAGCAGTAAGGCTTACGTAACTATCATGTAATGGAGGTCCATCGTACTTCAAATCATTCCGGCACATATCTGCATGAAGCCACATTCACGTGTACCATTAATTTTAATTAAAACTTCGAAATCCAAACTTACTAGCACAGGCGCACAGGCAGCAGGTATGACCGAAGCCTTCCATTCCAGAAAATCAAGAGCCACGCTTATTGAATCATACTACCTTGGACCTTTTGATGAACCTCGTGATTTCGACTCTGAATTTATTGAGAAAATCTTCAGCCACCTTAGTGGCCCTTTGTGGCCCTTCTTTAGGTTCTGTACACCGTATAAGCTCTATATTGTGTAACTGTGTGCTATCAACACATCCACACTTTAAAAACAAGTGTAACTAAATCTAGGTTCACACAGATCTTTGTCTAAATGACGGGTGTCCAACTAGTAGGAGTCTAAGAGCCACTTTTTTTTCTGTGTTACTGCAAAGAGCCACATCATACACATGGGTACACATGAACATCATCCCATCCTCATTGACGCATGTTATGTGAAAGCTCCTAAAGGGCCGCATTAAACTAGTTAAAGAGCCGCATGAGCCTCGGGAGCCACGGGTTGGCCAGGCCAGGTCTAAATAGTGTGTGTATGTATGTGTGTATGGCGATCCAGTTGATCCCAGAGGTGTTCAATAGGGCTGAAGTCAGTAGCAAACCACTTCAAATCTTCCAAGACATGGAAAAGGAAATACATTTAAAATTGAGTGTGCGGTAAAAATTAAGAAAAATCTTTTTCATATTAATGTGTATTCATTGCATATGTGTAATGTACTGTGATGATGAATGATGAAGTGAAATGATTAGAAGCTTAGTGGTTAGCACGTTCGCCTCACACCGCCAGAGTCTGGGTTCGATTCCCATCTCGGCCATGTGTGTGTGGAGTTTGCATGTTCTCCCCGTGCCTAAGGGGGTTTTTTTTCTCCTAAGGGGGGGTTCTCGGTTTCCTCCGGGTTCTTCTCGGTTTCCTTCCCGGTCCCCAAAAACATGCACAGTAGGTTGATTGGCACCTTGGAAAATTGTCCCTAGTGTATGAATGTGTGTGTGAATGTGTGTGTGTGTGCCCTGCGATGGGTTGTTATTCCACCCAGGGTGTATCCTGCCTTAATGCCCTGAGATAGGCACAGACTCCCCGTGACCCGAGGGAAGATCGGATAAAGCAGTAGAAGATGAATGAATGAATGAATGAATGAATTATATATATATATATATATATATATATATATATATATATATATATATATATATATATAGATATATATATATGAGAAAAAAATAGCAGATTCCTGACAGTATATCTTTTATATATAGACTGCAGCTGACCTTTCACTGAAAATAATAAACAGTTTTTCATACACATAATACACTAATTGCTAGGATCATGCACACAAACATGCTCATTCATTTTCTTTTACATGATAACTGCATTATGAATAAAATAATAATAATTACTCGAATGAGTAAATATAAGCATCTATCTGTCTATCTATATGTGTAACTGTATTGTATGATCAGTCACTATAAAATGCAATGTAAAACTACAATATACTATTTAATGCTGTAAGATAGTAAGAGGATACTCTGTTAGTGAAAAATCTGCCAAGACACATTTATTTAATGAACCGAATCCAGCTGTACAAAAATATTATTTAAAATGTGCACAATAGTATTTTAGCCTAAAAGCTTTTTTTTTGTTTGTTTGTTTGTTTATTCCTCAGCTTTGCGCTATTGATGTTTGGATTGAATCCACTGGTAATGCTTTACAGTGATGCTCCTGTAATTAATATTATTACAGAATTAATTAATATAAACAAATCATACATTTCAGCATTCATAAACCATAAAAATTGTTAGCCAACATGACTTTTTTATTTTAATTACCTCAATGGTGGTATAAATACTGTATAAAGGCACTCTATGTATTTATTTCTTTATTTTGCCTATAGGGACTGATAAAGATGGTTTCCACCCCGAGACCCCAGCGACTACGCTTCCCAAATGCAACTTTGAGGACTATTGCTCTTCGATTGCACCTATTTAGTTTGCCTATTCAGTGAAGCTTAAAGGGTCGACGATTTGCTTTGCGAATCTCTACATATCCTTATCTACCACTGCGGCACAGAAAAAAGGAGCCGAGCTCACACAAGAGCTGGAGCTACTCCTAGTGGAGAGCTTAGATACGAACACTGCGTGCATCACACTTCTATATGCGACACCTGAAGCCTCTGTTAACCATTACGGGACTGAGAAAGAGGAAGAGACTTAGGGGTGGTGTGCTCGACTAAAGCCGATTTACCTCGTTTTGTTTGTGTTTTTTCCGGACCGGGCTGGAAAGGAAAGCAGGAGGGAAAGATTTCTAAAAGCTGGATGACATTGGTCAACAGGAAGCCTTTTATCCTCTATCCAGCCAGAGGACAGAACGGTGTCCTTTGATCCGAAGATGAAAGAGCATTCATTTGGATAAGGAGATGATACGGCATGACATGATCTGAGCGAAGGAACACAACATTAAAATGTACCCGGCCGCTAATATCCTGCATTGCTTGTATTTAGGCCCTAAATATCAGGGTACGAATTTTCCCGTCCCAAATTGAGTCATAAACACGTTTTCCCATAGAACATGAGCAGTGTGTAAAGCAGTGACGCATCAGCACGGTAATTCTTTTGGCCGACCCACGTGAGTGCATGTCAGATCTAGAAAGGGCACTCGATCTGGATAAAGAGCACTGTATTGACACCCAGCCCAATACAGAGCAAGCCTAAATAACAAGTTAATGGATCTTACAATTAGCTCTGTCCAGAGGAACGAGGCAAATTAATCAGAGCTGACTGGCTCTACCCTCTTCTTTCTTGCTTACTGTCTACAAGAGGCTGCTGACATTATTTTTGTTTTGTGTTGATTAATGTGCAGGCCTGGTATCCAGGACAACAACGTCGGACTAAGAATAATAGTGGCAGAGATAAAGATGGGCACGGTCCATCCATCCCGGGTTTCGCTGCTTCATGTTCAGGCTCCAAAAGCCCTCACTGCTTTAATTTACTATCCTTCTAATAGCTTTATCCACAATGATTTTTTTTCTTTTTTTTTTCGGAATAATGTTCGATACGCCTTCCAGGATATCATTCTGATATTAACTTGTGCACTTTTCATATTCAGTAAGAACGAGGGAAGATGAAGAGGCTCCTTTATTCGTTCGAGCTCGGTGATGGAGTACGGTACGGTTCCTCTGCATCGCTGCGCCATACATCAACGAGGCGTGTTTTCTCCCAGAGCAACAATGTGCACATGGGAGCAGCCTGGCCCTGACAAGCCAGATGAGCACTATTTTTCAATTATTCCTGCAGCCTTTGGCAAGCGGCACAAAGGCCGGCCGGCGAACGGCAGCATGTTGCTGGACATCTGGTTAAGTGGCAGATACCAGGATGAAATGGAAGGAGTCCTGAATCCCATCCAGGTCCTAATGTAACTCTGCCGCAACCTCCATGGTTTTTTTCTGTAGATAATTTATCCGAACCCTCCCCCCCCCATCCCTCATACACATACAAACACACACACACATCTTGTGAATAATTTCATTGTGTTTACACCTTATATTATGTATTTTTCTTTTCTTCAGATGATCACACTATTCAAATACCATTTCGTTAAAAAAAAAAAGCAAAAATGTGATTTTTCTGTTTCTCTTTTTTTTTTTATTCGGTTAATTCATTCATTCATTCATCTTCTACCGCTTTATCCGATCTTCCCTCGGGTCACAGGGAGTCTGTGCCTATCTCAGACGTCTATGGGCATTAAGGCAGGATACACCCTGGATGGAATGCCAACCCATCGCAGGACACACACACACACACACACACATTCATACACTAGGGACAATTTTCCAAAAAAAACCCCCTGAGGCACGGGAAGAACATGCAAACTTCCACACACACATGACCGAGACGGGAATCGAACCCGGATCCTGGCGGTGTGAGGCGAACGTGCTAACCACTACGCCACCGTGCCCCACTCGGTTACTTCAGTTTTTTGTTATTGTTTTAATATTTTCTTTATTTTTATTTTTTGAAATTGGATTGTATTTTTATTTTTTTTTTTATAACTGTTACTCTTTATACTGACATTTTCTTTTGCACTGTTCTAGTTCATTTAGTGTTTATGCGCACCCTGACCATTCCGGTTGTTGACAGCTCTTTCTGTTTGTTTTTGATTGTTTCCTGTTTCCGATGATTCTTCGGCTTTTCATATTAGATGTATTAGATGTCTGTCTCCCCCTTGTTTTTTTTTTACACACTCCGGTATGCTCCGCAAAACATCGAGCTACACAGACAGAAATCGAACACTGCATTAAAGAGCTACTATTGAACTCTTCAGTTTCACAAGTCATATCATGACATTGCCTGACATTTTATTTTGCCGCGCATAAACCTGAGAAAATGCGGGAAGAGCATGGAGGCAGCTATACATTAAATCTGCCCGTAAGACTTTGTGCCTGGATTAAAAGATTCCCGGCCCTTTCCAAGTTATTGAAATGTGTTAAACCTAAATTACCATAAAAGGTTTTCATCAAATATTATTTTAAACTAGACCCATACCCACCCCTCCCCCCCCCCCCTCCTCCCAATCCAAAGTGTGTGCAAATGATTTGTTAAACCATGCAGGATCCTGTTCATCATATTCATAAACCTTTTTACACAGATGCTCAATCTCAATTATTTTGCTTACCACACCTTCCTCCTCTCTCTCTCTCTCTCTCTCTCTCTCTCTCTCTCTCTCTCTTTTTCTCTCTGTGTCTTTGATTTGAATACATCATTACCATGTATACTATGTTCTCTGAAATGATTCTGCTGTGTATTTATAATGAATAGGTTTGTAGTCATACATTTAATACCTCTCTTTAATACCTTCTGTAACACGATATGATCAATTTATAATATGTCTTAAGAGACCATTCCTATATATATATATATATATATTTTTTTTTTTTTTTGTTTTGTTTTTGTTTGTTTGTTTGTTTATAGGCTGTTTTAAATTCCAACCGCAGCCCACATAAATACATGCATTTAATGTTAAAACCCCTCCAGCTCTAACACAAACCTTAATTATGTGATTACTTCTCTTTCCTCAAGTGTTTGAACTCAAATGATTGGATTATTTAGTTGCATTCCCTCCAAAGCTGAGCTGCTATCTCTCCTCGCATATCTGCATTTACTGTCTGTTTCCCAATTGACTTTGTTTTGACTTTGCATGTAGAATTTAAATAAATAAACAAATAAACGAATAAATAATCCTATAAATGAAGAAATAAATGGAAACGGTATAATCCTGGAGCACGCCGTGAATTTGCGTGCTCATGCTCCCAGCTGAGGATGAAATGAGTTTGAAAGTTAACGAGTCATGCAGCACCACTGCGCAGTGCTGTTCGTTCATTACCAATTTGACCAGTAAGAACTGGCGCTTGTGGTGACAGACGCTTCCTGTGGTTCATCACTGACTGTTTTTTTGTTTTTTTTTTTTTTTCATTTTTTTTTCATTTCTTGTTGTCAGGATTATGCCTAGAGAGAGACAAAACTCCTCACCATGCCATGTGATTGCTCCTGATTCCCAGTCACTAGCACTTGTGTATAGTATTACCGTTGGCTGCACTCCCATTTGTCTTCTCTTGGTGGAATTTGTACGCACTGGGGGAAAAAAAATTGCCACGCTCAGGTTTTCCTTCGTATTACACAACGGTTGTTCTATCATAGGCTTGAAAGCAACAGGTAATGTTAAATTGTAATCCCAAATGTGGAACTGCTTATCAGTGAGCGGTCGCGGAGCACGAACAACAACAACAACAAGAAGCGTGTACTTCGGCACCGCAGCAAACATCTGTGACAAATTGTTTGTAATTTGATCATTTGTACCATTTGTCGTGGTTTGAGCTTCAGGTTCGCTCCGACTGGACCCAATTTTTTGATGAATTGGAGATTGTTATTGTAGCCATTTACCAGAATAGTTTCTCGTACCTGTGATCCTTCAGAACACTCCCAATAAAACAATAAACACACTCCAGTGTATAATAATGGAGGCAGGAGAAGGAGGACAAATGTGTTCCTGCCACTCCTGCATCTGTCTTAACAGTAATCAGATCATATTCGCCGGTGTAAATGGATGTAAAAGAAACATAAACATGTGCAAGTTCTTGGAAATCATTCCATATTTTGGATTTCACATAATGATTTCATATGCACTGAAAAAAAGGGTTTCATCTATTTACAAATCTTCACCATTGGACCTATTTATGCACGAATTATGTATTTACAATGGGGAAATAATTCCCATTTGGATTATCAGCGTCATTCATTCTCGTTAGCTATAAGTTAGTCACAGCATTTAAACAACAGCCTTATTATTGACAGTATTACATTAGACAGCATTACTGTCTCTGTGAGCATCGGTGGTTAAATAATCTGATTAATTCAGTCATTTTTGTAGGCTAAATAACTTTTTTATTAGGACATAAAGGGTTTAAGAGCATTTCTCTATTTCTCTGTGTGTGTATTGGTGATTTTTTAAACAATTTGATCTTTAAGAATTGCATTTCAACAGCCAGAACATCTGAATACAAAGTGATGCCGCATGGCTATTTGACGACCTGATAATAGCGTGGCATTTACTGCCAAAAGAAATGAAACTTGGCGATGGTTTAGTTATCCTTAGACAGAATGCCCTTTTTACCTACTACATTGGTTACATTTGCAGAGAGAACACAGAAAGCTGGTTGGAATGAAGCTTAAATCAAATATGCTCACATTGTTTTATGTTCCTTTATAGCTGCGTTAAGGATATTAGTAATTCAGGATAAGAATATATCTCAAATCTGATCATTTTATTATTTTAACTGAGCATTTTGATTGTTGAAAAAATCAATTCATCCAACAATATCGTTCATGAAATAAATGGTCCTTGTATGGGGGTCCTGGGATGGTTCATAACTTTTCTGTGTCTTACACAGAAAACCATTACGTGGTTTTACTCTTTAATTTCTAAAAGGTTTACAATTGTGCATGGCTATTTGGTCAATTTGTGTTGTTATTTTTGACATACTATACTTTATAAAGGTAAACCATTTAGATATAGCTCACTGTATTAGCTAATGTTCAAACAGTCCATTTTTCTTAGAACAGCTGGTTATGATGTAAGCGCATTAGCACAAGCAGAGACATTATGTGAGTTTTTACCTAAAACGTAGGATGCTAAAAGGAAAAGAATGATGTTAAAGTAGTCATTTAGAAAGTCATCCGTCTAAGTGATAGATTTACCCAACATGCAGGGCTGGCTGGAATAAATGAGCTGACAATACAAAGCCCTCCCTCTTTGAGGGAAAAAAACGAAATAAATTCATTTGTTGATGACTTTAATAAATGGCTTAAACAGTTCTTTTCTGGAATAAAAAAGGTTTAGAGTTAAGGCTAATTTACTTATATATTTAATATTCATGCGACGAATGCGGCTTGATTACTTTCTTAATAACTGATCATTTGAAATTCTAGATGTAAACAGACTAATAAATGTTGTTAAAAAATACGCAGAATAAATAATGAAATGATTTTGATTTTAGTCATAAAACAACAAACAACTTTTTGAACATTTTCAAAAGGAACTGTAATTTAATTACATGTTTTTTTTTTGGAGAAACTGTAATGGATTACTGTTACTTTTATTTTGTAATTAAATTACGGCGTTAGATGTAACTAGTTACTCATCAACACTGCATGTAAATCACAAGTCTCAAACTCAAATCTGGCCGTCTGTGTAATTATTTTTGGCCCGCGAGATATGAAAATGTGTATTAGAGCTGGCCAGTATATAGAGCATACACCGCTAATACTACAAATCCCAGAATGCTTTGTTAGTGCGTTGGCACGTCAGTAGTGACCGGCAAGTGCCCCCTCCTTTTCTCAATCATTAACATTTACTTTACCATTCACCTGGGACACATTTAATCCACCCCTCCCCAAAAATGGACAAACGAAAGACAGGTAGGAGGCACATTGTCTGTTCAAAATCTTTTCACTTAATGAAATAATGATATGCTGAGCGCTATTTTATAATAAAATCTCATTAATATACGCCCCATGAAGGTCGGTAGAGGTGTTTGTGTCCTACAGCACCATGTGTTTGACACTTTGAAGAAGTGCCATCAGCAGTCCGAAGTAAGGACACAAAAAATAAAGGTCCCTCAAAGCCCAGTATGAGTGATCTACACGGGTTCCATCTCAATGATAGCCTTATAACGAGCATATGAGTGTTCACTGTGGTTTTGGGGAAAACACAAGCAACTCTTTACAGATGAGGAAATAGTATTGTTTATTTGTTTATATTGTCCGGACCGAGGCTGGCGAGGAGGGATCATATAATGTACCCTAAGCAATTTTAGTTGAAGACCCCTGGTATATACTGTCCTATAGTTGTAACTGGCCCTTCGAGAGGAACCATAATGCTGATGTGGCCCTTTGTCTCTGTTGATGAGTGAACTTGTGCCAATGTGTATGTTTAAATATTAATGCATAGAGGCTAAATATAGTGGTCACCTCACCTCACCAGCTATTACAAAGAATAATACAAGAGTAAATGTTTTGCACATGAATTTCTCAGTCTCGTAAGTAACACCCTATAATAAAACAAGAATCTAGGTCAAATCAGAGAATTTTGTGTGAAAGTAAATGTTTTTATATTTTTTGGTGCGGCAACTAAATCTGTTTCTCCGAAAACTTCTCTAAAAAGATGTCTGCCATTTATTAATGTCAGCTATGTATACATTTTGAGGCACGGTGGTTTAGTGGTTAGCACGTTCGCCTCACACCTCCAGGATCCGGGTTCGATTCCCGCCTCTGTCATGTGTGTGTGGAGTTTGCATGTTCTCTACGTGCCTCAGGGGGTTTTTCTCGGGGTTCTCCGGTTTCCCCCCGGGTCCAAAAACATGTACGGTAGGTTGATTGGCACCTTGGAAAATTGTTCCAAGTGTATGAATGTCTGTGCGATTGTGTGTGTGTGTGTATGCCCTGTGATGGGTTGGCATTCCATCCAGGGTGTATCCTGCCTTAATGCCGATAGACGTCTGAGATAGGCACAGACTCCCCGTGACCCGAGGGAAGATCGGATATAGCGGTAGAAGATGAATGAATGAATGTATGTATGTATGTATACATCTTAAATAGATCTGTAATCTAGAAAACAATTTGTGAAGTAAACCTGGGAGCAGGATTATAGAATAAAGCCAAAAGAAGATTTTAGTTAATACCCAACTTGATATATTTAAGCACTGAGCAAAGTTTGTATGAATGCACCTCTGCCAAATGTCATAAACGGAAATATTTCGTGAGGTAAATTAATATCTTATTTTTATCACCCGTTTTTTTTTTTATTAAACACAAGAGCGCTAGATTTAAAGTGTTATCAACTCAAAGTCAAAAGACTTTGTCAAAAGACAAAATGCATGAAATATCAATACTTTAGTTTTTACGCTTTGTCTGCATTAACCTTAAGAGATTAAATGACAAGATATGCAAATTGTCTTATTGATTTTAAGCTTGTCTCTGCAGTGAAATGTCACATCCGTAATGCTGGAAATTCCTTTAACCTTCACGGTGAAATACATCATGCAACATTCTTTGTTAAGGGCTATATGTCATTCAGATGTGTTTCCTAAAGCTTGTGGTTTATGTCTGAGCTTTGGTATGGCCCCGTCTGAAAGCAACCATCCATTATCTTTTCACTCCTCTGGGCCTAGTACCATTTATAGAGAGATTCATGGAGCAAAGGTTTTAGTTTCTGACAGAAAATATTCTGCACTGTCTGTATTGGACATGTTTACTTCTTATATTGTTGTTGTTGTTTATGTTTGTGGACAAATTAAAGGTCCTGGTGCACAATCACTTGTAAGCGATATATTTTTAATTCGACACAACTGATCTCAGTACAAGTAATAGTGTTAATACCTTGAGCAAAAAGTAGAATATTTAATACATATTTAAATGCATTTCAGCGTTTCTTGATATATTCCTTATTTGCTTTAATGCCAGTGTTTACTCTAGTTGCAGAAGATTCAACACGTGTAAAAGCTTGTTCCTTTTACATCAAATTCAGTTGTCTGGCTTCTATACAGATAAGATTAATAGAAAAGCTGACATTTTGCACAAGGAATAAACATCAAACTCACCACAAATTTACTTATATTTCAATTACGACCTAGGAAATGTCCTGAGTACTATAGTTTAGAAAACTTCTAAATTCTAATACTTTTTGTTTAATTTCTGTTTAAAAAAATGTCTCCTTATTATGTACTAATGTATAACTGAGAGCATGCAGCATGTCCATCAACAGAGCCCCTTTTATAACGTAATAATTGACAGCCCAGCTTTCCCTGGTTGAAAAATACAATATTTACACCATCATTCATTTACCATAACATCTACTTTATTATGTTTTTAATGTACTAAAAGGCTCCGGAGAATTACGTGAGCTGTCTCGCAGAACCTCAGAAACCAAATCTATTTGTTACATCATTTAGTCAGTATGAGCCGTTTATCATTTAATAAACTTCTATAATAGTCCTGCTTTCAATCACAAGTTAAAATTTTCATTCCTTCTCCATACACTTTAACACTACATTACTTACCCGTGGCTAGCATAAGTAGTCTCTGTGAAGAAAAGCCTTTGTCAACAGGCTAACTTTCCTCAAGTTCAAAAAACGGGAGTTTTTGTGTTTCAATGTGTTTCGAATGCGCTTCGAAGGTTTAACAATGACCTAATCTTGATGTACATCATGAGTGAAGAATACAATAGCAGCCAGAGACAGAGAGAGAGGCAGTGAATCATCTGAGAAGATGAACTAAACCCATCTGTTGCTTGTGCTTGAGACCGCTTCCCAGTGGTATCCTTAATGTCTGTATCATCAAGAAAATAGGCCTCTTAATCGCCTTCATTAGTCAAGCTGGCGAGACAGTAACAAATCAATAATGGTAAAGAATTACACCAATTCCACCTGTTAACGAAAACAGCGTATTCATACAGCAAATAAGTGTAGGGCATCAATTACAAGCATACGGAGTGGCACCGTAATTTCAGGTTGCTCCAGAAGCCCTTGATGAACACACACACACACACACACACACACACACACACACACACACACACACACACACGTGCCTACACTGTAAGCTGCAAAATGCTTTTAATTGAGTCCTGCAGAGTGATGACTCACTCTCTCCCCAAGGTTAGTCTGTTGATTTGAAAACATAAATCTATGGTGGCTTTGCCACTCTGTAGTTTTCTATAAAGGCCACTTTAGACAACTGTTCATTTGGCATTTATCTGCCCAGCCAAAACCAATCCCTCCTCTTTTTTCCCCTCTTTGACTGACCACAAAGCTAAGAGCAGTGGCATCCAGAACAAACCTATATTTATGGAAAACCTTCAGAAGTGGTACAAGGGGAATTATTTTTACCAGGCATTAGAGCAGGCTGTGACAGGAGTGCTTGGACAAAATAGGGTGCTGTCAGTGTCCCTCATCACCAATCACCACAAACTGCAAGGCCCTGTGGACGAGAGGGACCAACAGCCAGTCAGAACACATCAGCGCGTGCAAGGCAGACGACGGCTACAATTAACCCAATCCACCCCCCACCACACACACACACACTCATCATCATGACCAACACCTCTACCACCGACACCGCCGACACCACCACCACCACTAAGCCCCCAGCCACACTTCTGCCACTTTCTCTATGTCAAGTGAACCTTTTAACTTGTTTCATTGCTACACTCCACATGCCCTTGATATTAATTATTGTTTGCCTCTGGTTTTTGGGGAATGTCGGGGATGTGATGCAGTAATGATGATGGATTACTGTACTTAGGAATGGGCAGCATATAAACCTAGCAAATATTGTGACATAAAGCAAGCGTCTCATTTTCTGGAAACTTTTCCCAAATGCACTGTCTGTCTGTTTAATATATATATATATATATATATATCTATATATATATATATATATATATACACACACACAGACAGTGCATTTGGGAAAAGTTTACAGAAATAGTCGCTGCTTTATCATTATATATTATATATATCTATATATATCTATATATATATATATATATATATATATATAGATATATATATATATATATATATATATATATATTAGTGTTTCAAGTTTCAAACTTTTTTATATGTCTTCCCCATTAAACCACTAAATTAGTAACACTGAAATTGAATTAATAAGAAAATAATCATTTCACAGTAAAATAAATATTAAATAATGGATTTTATAATTTTTTTTATATACAATATCTATTTATTCTATTACTCTATTCTATTATTTATTTTATAATTCTATTTAATAGAAGAAATTTAGGCCCAAAACAAAATTTAGCACGTGCAACAATTGTGTACGCACCGTCCACTGATCCACTGACACTCTTGTAAAATGGGCAAAGAATATTGCAAGAGAGATGTTCATTTTCTAATTAACATTTTTTGCTGTTTTGTCCAAAAAAATGGACAAAATCCTTATAAAATACTTGTGCTTGCAAAAGATATCCTTGAGAATTTAACAAAAGATCAAACTGTCAAAGGACAAACATTTTCACTGCCTTCGCTGCTCAGAGAGTTGCCAACGGTGCCAGTATTACTAGAGACTATTGTGTAGTTATTCCTCGCAATAATGCGACATTAAGCAATAAGAATGACATTGCACTTCCTTGCCGTTAAGGGCTTCCATTTGAATGAAACATTCTAGAATATTTTTGTCTTTTTATTTTGTGATGGTGGAAGTGAGGAATTCCACCCAAGACCCACACGCCTGCCTTTTTCTTTCCACAGCGCAAATAGAATAGCAGCGAGTGGCGTGTCCTTAAAATAGACATGCTGTAATACATCCGCATGCATTTGATGCAATACAGTTTATTAATTGATGTCAGGCAGGTTGCCATGTGACGGCGGATTTCGACCGAGCATGATGGAGCGGTGCAACACCAGTGACATTTCTTTTCAGAGCAAAATAGTCAGCTGGAGTTGCTTGTGCTAGGCAAAGTATTTTTGTCTTATTAATTCTCTAAGATAATATGTCTTGACAGAGCCTCCCAAAGCGGATCCATAAAGCAGCCCTGCAGAGAGCTTTGCCTAGACTGGCCTTTTGAAGAAGTTATTGCTTTGATGTATGAGGGAGCAGATAAAACAGCGTGGGGAGCGAAGAGTAATTGCACCGGGTCTACGGGGGGACAGTATTTTTGCCCACACAATGACTTCAATCTCTGCCTTTCTCAGGCAAATGGACACTGGATCATACTCTGACCACACTACCTCCAAATGATTAACCTTTACTATGGGCCAAAGATTAATTGCTACATGGAGACATTTTTTACCAAAATCTTGTTTGGCTTCGTTTTCTCCTGGAGACGATGCACAAACGCTCCTTATTCGTATTCTTGATCTCAGCATGGGATAGGTGAATACGATTTCAAAGTAAATAATCTGAAAAAATTGTTTTTTTTTTGTTGTTTTTGTTTTTTTTGACACGGGCTCATGGCTCCCTGCGTGGTCTGTCATCCGAATGTTGTACAAACAGTAATTGAGCTAAATTTAACATCTTGTGTTTGCTTTAAAGCGCTCGGCTCTTTAAGCAAGCTGCATTCGGTTTAATTGGCTGTGATCGTGCTGTTAAAAATCACGCAGGTGCTTCGCAGCCAAGTATCAAAAATGTCTTTTTCATTTGAACTTTTGCGTAAACCCATCACTCGCGACCGAGGACGTTTAATTGGGGGAAGCGCGGGGAAAAGAGCTAAAAGCGCGGCGTCGACGCGCGCTGGTAGGAAAAAGTGCTAAAGCCCTCGACTCGAGCTCTAGCACTCCACTACAACCGGATACTCTAGCGAAAGTGACTTGGTGGAAAACCGCGAGTGGTTCAATAAAATACACTTCAGGTAAAGTGCTTAAATATTTACTTTTAAACATATTTTCGAGTGACTCGCTGGACCTCTGCCACTTCAGTCTACAGCAGTGTTGTTTAGATTAAAGCTGAGTCTAATACATTGACAGATAGGAGCTGTGAAATTTCAGCTCCTTTCTTTAGTCATTTTTCTGCAGGATAAGAAATTGAATAGAAAGCTGCTTATTGCCACTGCATAGCCATAAATATAGAGTGTTTAATAAAATATTTTTATTTACTCATTTCTCCAATTCATCCTAGTCTATTAAATGGCCCGTTCATAATATAGGCATGATAAGTGGATGGATACTACCGAAAAACAGTGCCATGAGTTCAGAATTGTAAGAGTTATTATATTTAAGTATTACTATTTGCCTTAAAACAAAGTCTAGGCAGATGAAAGCTATTAAACTGGTCTATATAGGCATTGTGATACAGGCGACAGAGCTATTATCAGTCTTGTCTGCTGTTCCTTTGCCTGTGAAACATTCTTTTCGAAAACATCACAGTTTAATCATAGCCAGTGTGAGTCCTACCTTATTGGGTCAACATATTCTCATGAATCTTTTACATCCAAGTGGTCAAGCAGGCCAAAAAACAAAAGCAAAAAAAAAAACAAAAAAAAAAACATTGCCCTTCCTTGTATTATTACTGTATTTCAAGGCTCTATTTGATGATCAATTACTACAAGACTAGATCATCATTCATATAAGCGCATTTATCATTTACACTTTAATAGCTCAATTAGAAGAACTGCTGTTATATCTGTAGCACATATGCTGTATTTTATCCCTGCTGTGGCGAAGGAGAAAAAAAAAACCCTACCTCATCTAACTCAGCATAAAACACCTTTCAAAATGCATTAGAGGTATATGTACACAGAGCAGATGGATAGTCTGAGCATGACATTTTTGTTACTGAATCATTTCTAGTGATAGATTAAGTTCGACATCGTAAATGTCAGCTATTGCCTGCGCGACGGATTGCATCACAAGCTGGCGAGCCTCGTCGTAACCTCCACTGTTTAAGTTGAAGCTTACTCCGAGAAGGTTTTGTTTAATGGCACCGGCAAAAACAAGCCATTTCAATTGCATATTTGAGCACGGGTGCTGGTGTCATCACTGCAGTGTTTGGCAGAAATGCTAACTGTATTGAATGTTAGTCTGCCAGGTTATATCTCATGGAAAGAAACTGAGCCTTGAAGGGGGGGGGGGGGGGTAGAGGGGGGAAGGAGGCTGAGAGCTACTCTGTATTCGATGTGGAAAAACACAATAAACTGTGTTGCATCATCCTTACATTTGGTTGTCAATAAGTAATGGGGTAAAATGTGCTTACATCCATCCGTCATTCTGCCGTTAGCAACACTGTGGTATCGGGATTCCTCAACTCCGATTGCGCAATCGCCAGGCTCTGTGCCCCTGATGGGGATTTTTCAGCTAATAAATTATCTAAGAAATGCCTTCATTTTCTCTTGAGCGTCCTTGTTTGTGATGCAATAATTGGAGAAGATGCACTCCATTACTTATCTTCACTTTCTATTGCAACCACCATAGTTACGCACGGTGCAAAAAATTTCTCATCCCCCATGGTTTTTAGACGGGAAAAATTAATAGAACTCTTTTGCAATTTAACTTTAAGTTAAGTTAAAAAAAGAAATACAGGTGCGTAATGTAACAAAACAATAATATAATGGGTTATTTCTTGGTCAACTCCGATCGGCAGGCTTAATTATATCACAGTTGAATTTTGTTGGAGATTTCTTTTCATTTCAAATATCATGATGATGACTTCTTGTATTGACAGATACCTAGAAAAAATGTTATGGTTAAAAAGGCTGAATAAACTGGCGATTTAAAAGGCTTATCTCTGTATAAATATCAAGAATACGTCTTATTTATATCATATTTAATTTAGAATTAAACTAGAATGAGAAATATTACACAATTATGTGGGTTTCCACAGACTTGCAGCTCAACTGAGGTAAGGACTAGGGATTGTCTTGGCCTGTCTAAAACCAAGCACTTCTGATACAGTCTTTTATGTTGGCAGTGTGTTTAATTTTAAAGTCCCGAAACAAGCACCGAAAAAAACAGTCTGTGTGGAAACATAGCAAAAGTTCCATTTGGTGTCCTGATAATTTACATTTACAATTTACAATATAAAATAATAAAACATTTACAAGCATGTTTTGTCTTTATGCTCTATGTTGAGTTTGGTGTCAGTAATTATAAACATACATCGAATTTTGGACATGTTGTTTAGTGTATTAAAGACGTATCTACTGTAGTGCATCTCAGAATTAGCAGATATGATCTACTCAATATATTACCTTATATTACCGTGTGGAACATTAGGGAAGCACATTGCACTCACAAATCTTTATTATCGATGCCTATTTTTCTTTTGTGAATGCAATGCGCTTCCATATAACCTAAACGTATGGAAAGCAACCGGAACAGAATTCTTAAAGGAGCCACGTCCCATATTTTACAATTGGAACAACCACTAAAAAAAGTACCATTGAAATGAACAAGAAATTACTTTATTAACAATAAATGAATATTAAAACAATAATTTCCAGAGTAAATTAAATGTTAAATAATCAATAACTTTTATTAAAGGGAGATATTTTGAGGGACATTTGCATAATTATAACATCTGTTGCAGTTATTTAGAATATAATATACATGAAAAGCATTACTTTATGCTACACTGAAAATATATATATATATATATATATATATATATATATATATATATATATATATATATATATATATATATATATATATATATATAGTTATTTTATTTTAATTAAGATTACATGAAAAACATAAACTACAAATCTCCCTGAAGTTTGGCTGCTAGTAGGTTGATGATGTAACCCGTCCAATGATATGTCCTCTCGCACTGCATGCCCATGAGTCCAGTACAAAAGCAGTGTTTAATCTCACTGGTACTGAAGCAGGCAAATAAAAAATGAATGAAACATATACTGCATAGGCTACGATCATAAACCTTAGATTTCTGCTAAATCATAGGAATTCCCATGAAGCCAGAATGTTTTTCATAATTTCTCTCTTGGCCCCTCTGTGGTCCTCTCGCCCATCTTTCTTCCTGTTTCATCACTCAGTGTTGCTGCAGCAGAGCTGGCCAGTCCTCAGTGGCTCCAGCTGTGACATATCTGTCAGTCTGACCTTGAATCACTGTGCAAGGCAGTAAGCAACTAGAGACAGCCAGTGACAAATTAGCGCTGCAATCTGTCGTGCCCGAGACAGCCGTGTGAAATACTGCAGCTCTTGACTCAATGTGATAGATAAAAAAAAAAAAAAAATTAAAATGTTAAAATATGCAACAGTGTTAGTTTCAGTCAGACAATAGTAAAAATGGCAACTAGCAAGTATTTCTCTTCCATTTGAAAGGTGACTGGCGGAGCTCGTACGATAAAAAAGACTCAATGAGAAATGCTGATGTAACTTGGCTTAAGCCTTATTCTCTCTCATCAACATTAAATTTTTGACAGAGCGGAGATGAGCAGCCTGATAACCCAGTTGGGTGATGGAGAGAGGTGGGAGGGGGGGGTAGCAAAAAGAAAAAGGAAAGGAAGAGCGACAGCGCGCTCAGCTTCACACTGACTTGTGTTTTTCATCGCAACTTGAATTGGGGTCTTTCAGAAAGTTGCAGCCAAACAGGAGGGGATGGAATGAAAGTAATTTCCTCTCCACTCCAGAATGCTTTTTTTTTTTTTTTTAATTCCATTTTCACGAGTTTTTCTAGGAGCTTATGGTTAAATTCGTAATCAGCTTCAAATCTAGCTTGAAGAGAAAAAGAAACCTAATTTGATAAGAAGGTAATGAAGCTACACAGTAATTATCCTAGATAACCTATTTGTGGCACTGGTTGAGCAGTGATGAGAATTCTATTTAGCATAGCTGGCTGATTCCTCTATTTTGATCAGGCAGAAGATTTGCTTTATAACCCCGGCCAATTTACTTTGAACTCCCAAAGATGCCAGGGATCATTACATTGAGAAACTTCAAATACCCTCGTGGGACTTGATGATTCAAAGCAAGAGGTATTAAATCTCAGCTGATAGCATCACTATTATGCGCACCGTTCCTGCAGTTTCTTTTTTTTTTTTTTTTCCTCTCCCCCTCCCCTGAGGTCAGCATCCATGTGCACTACACTAGAATGAGAACACATTTTACAGTGGACAACAAATCAAATATATGGCCCGCAATCATTAGAATCCATTAAACGCTATGCAAATTTGTTGCATATAAATCCACTATTTTGTGAAACTACAAACATCAGCTCTCATCCAGATACCCCATAAATTAACAAGGCTCAAGGTGGGTTTTTTTTTTTATTTTTTTTTTATAACGTTCAGTCATGGCGGAATGCTATTACCCTGGCTGCTAATGGTGCCGTACCATTTCCCCCTTGTTAAACGAATAGAGCCAGTTATTAAAACTGACAAGATTAATTAAACAGACATAAATTAAAACATTAAGAATCTATCAAATGAAAGCAGCGGTGTATAATTAACTACAGACCTTAGCATTCAATTGCTGTGCATTCTGTTGGCAAGGAGACATGGATAATACGCTGTGTTTTGAGGTACCGCGGCTCTCTAAAGACACTTCCTTCCTCGAGAGATGCTTGGCCATTTCCATGCATCAATTATGCACAAACCTATCTCCTAGGATTACAGAGGCATTTACTCTTGGGTTCCTCTTAACCTAATACTGCTATTAAAAACTGTGGTTTTATGGGTGGCGCTTAAAAAAAACAAAAAAGGCAACAAAAAAAAAAAACACAGCTTAAAATAAAGGTGATATTTAAGTATGTGCAGTTTAAAAGCCTTTTGATACACACAGTGAAGGAATCAACGCCAGAAAGGTTATACCCATTGCAGGCAGCTGTGAGAACAAGAACATGACCCATAATCCTTCTGACAGCCGTGCGTTCACAAGATTTGCCAAACACCATTGCTGCTGTCCTCATGCTATATTGTGTCTCTGTAATTACACATAATCTGGTATAGAGCTGCTGCGTATCTACAGTCTTATCTACACGCAGCGATGCAGTGTTTAATTGGATGATACGTTTTCGAGCAAGGGCAGTGATGGCATTTTAAGAAATTCTCACGCTTTCTTGCACTGCTTGCACTCCTAGATATAACATGAAATATTATTAAAACATTTCGAACATAGTATTTCATTGCAGAAACACACAAAGTTTGCTGACTTGATGTGCTCTGTGCCGTTTATAATTCATACAATATTAAAGGATGCCTACTTGGTACAATGGGATGTGTAGATGCATATACAAAGCTTTTAATAAGAAAAGGAAAGACAAATCCATACAGCAAAATCAAACTTAGAAAAAGGTCAGGCAATCAACAAACAGTCTTAATGAGATAAGACTAGGGCAAAGTCACGGGGGGAAAAAAACAGGTCAATATTAAAAGAGCAAAGCAAGTAATACAAAGACTTAGGAAATGTCAAATGAAGTGTGTACTACTACTACTATATATATATATATATATATATCTATATATATATATATATAGATATAGATATATATATATATATAGATATATATATATAGATAGATAGATAGATAGATAGATAGATAGATAGATAGATAGATAGATAGATAGATAGATAGTACATACATATACTTCATAGATCAATGTTTACACAATATCATCTTCGTAATATTTTTTTCTTTCATTTTATTGATCCCGTGATGAATTCTTTTCTTCACATATCCCAGCTTGTTTTTTTGGGGGGGACTTCGGGTCAGTGTGCATAGTCAGCCATAATACAGTGCCCCCTGGAGCACAGAGGATCAAGGATCCAAAGGTGGCAGCTTGGTAATACCCGGGTCTCGGAGGCCCAGCGCCTTAACCACTGAAAACCCTGAGTCTTTTTTTTTTCTCCTTCTTTACCCGTTCGTCCATTTCCCTTTTGCGTGTCACTTCTGTAATTTGTCCCAGAATTCTTCTTTTGGAAGCGTGTGAAGCGCCTAGTGCAACTTTGCATCTCCACAACAAATCTCCATCTCCACAACAAAGTGTGTGAACAGTGTCCTTGGACCTGGATCTTCATCTTTGGAAAGAGGATGAAGTCTGCAGGAGCCAAATCTGGCGAGTAGGATATAGGGACTCATGTTGAATAGTCAGAATAGCAGTCATGGTAACATATGTGGTCAAATGTACACAGGAAGGTGTCTTTCAGCCTCTGAAGGTCAGTGCTCTGTGTGACTGTGCGTATATCAGTGACATTCTGTGCGTTTCATACATAGGTCTTCAGTGGTGTTCTACCTCAAACAAGCAAGCCCACTCTTAATGCCATATTTTATAATGAAATAAAAAATGTTATGCAACTATTAAGATTCTAGAGGAATGTAGTGTAACAGGTATCTCGTACAGTAACAATGCCATTACTGAGGCAGGAAACCCAACACACACAATTCAGCAGTTCTCCTTTTACTGCAGCCACAGCTATGCTGCATATACACACACATATCATAGCAGAACGTCAATATTACCATCAATATTAAATTACACGGTTTTTGTTTTTTTTTGCATATGCATTTTTTTATGGCTTTAAAAATGTATCCTTCTCTGTCAAACATTGTGGAAAAAATAGCGATTAAATCCACATGATATATAGTTAATCTTGTACAGTTGCCAGATATGACTAGTGCAAAGGATTTGTAAATGCCAATGTTATTAGATGGTCCAAGAGTGGCCAAATTCAAATCTAATTGGTTAAAGCAACACAGCCTTTGAGCAACATGGACTTGAAGCTCCAGGCATCCACAGCGTTCCCTTTAACCCCAGCTACATGTGCTGTGAGGGCTGATATCTGATTGATCCAAGAGAATGCTATATAATATAAACTACTGTTTTTGGACAATTAATATACATTTTAAGTTTAATCCAGCAGAGAAGGCCTTGTTGACACTTACTGCTCTCTTGTGATGTGTGTATACATATACATATAGATATATGCATGTGCGTTTATGTAAAAGATGTGTATCTTTTGTATTGTTCCTGTTATAACCTACGGCATAAAAGTCAGCAAGGCAACTGAGATTAAAGCGACAGTGTGTTAGATATAAAATTAAGTTTGAATGACCGTGATGCGACATAGGACCAAATTATATGCATAATCCAACATTACAAACGGTTGGTGTTAAAATGCGTCTTGCAACCCCTAGATTAAAAACTGATGTTTTATAATAACGTTTGAAAAATCTACACAGAGGTCCAAAATATGTTGGATAAAAGCTAAACCCAGCAAACAAGCAACGAGAGTGTTTACTACCTAAAAGTGTATTCAGGGTCACACATCATTTTTGCACTCTAACTTTTCCACATTTCTACAGAACAAATTAGATTTTTACAGATGTAAGACCAAGACGTTGTGTTGTATGTGTGGACAAAAAAAAAAGACGTGTTCTAGAGATTTTGAAGGTTATAACTTTAGAAAATAATTTTTTTTTTTTTAAATGTCAAAAATTCACCATGTTGAAGGATATTCCCGGGCTCTGAGGTTTTCTGTGTAGCTTGAATGTGCACACACGGGTGCATTCCATGAGAAAGGTCTTCGTGTAAAGCCAGCAGCTCAAGCTAATGTAGCGATTAACCCTGAGAGACCTAATGTTCTGTTATAGCTGTCAAGATAATCTTCTAATAATGTGTATAGAAGACAAAATTGTGTATTCTCCCCTATCTGTTACAGAGCAAACAGTATATATATATATATATATATCTATCGTATATTCATTCATCTTCTACCGTATCCGATCTTCCCTCGGGTCACGGGGATCTGTGTCTATCTCAGGCAGGATACACCCTGGCATGGAATGCAGGATACACCCTGGCCAACCCATCGCAGGGCACACATGCCACACACTCGCATTCACACACACACATTACACACACATCCACCTACCGTGCATACCGTGCATTTTTTGGATGGACCGGGCGGGAAACCGGAGAGAGAATATGCAAACTCCACACACATGGCCGAGATGGAAATCGAACCGGACCCTGGCGGTGTGAGGCGAATGTGCTAACCACTAAGCCACCGTGCCTATACTATATATATATATATATATATATATATATATATATATATATATATATATATATATATATATATATATATATATATAATATACAAACCGGATTCCAAAAAAGTTGGGACACTATACAAATCGTGAATAAAAACTGAATGCAATGATGTGTAGGTGCCAACTTCTAATATTTTATTCAGAATAGAACATAACACACGAAACAAAAGTTTAAACTGAGAAAATGTACCATTTTAAGGGAAAAATATGTTGATTCAGAATTTCATGGTGTCAACAAATCCCAAAAAAGTTGGGACAAGGACATTTTCACCACTGTGTGGCATCTCCCCTTCTTTTTACAACACTCAACAGACGTCTGGGGACAGAGGAGACCAGTTTCTCCAGTTTAGAAATAGGAATGCTCTCCCATTCTTGTCTAATACAGGCCTCTAACTGTTCAATCGTCTTGGGCCTTCTTTGTCGCACCTTCCTCTTTATGATGCGCCAAATGTTCTCTATAGGTGAAAGATCTGGACTGCAGACTGGCCATTTCAGTACCCGGATCCTTCTCCTACGCAGCCATGATGCTGTGATTGATGCAGAATGTGGTCTGGCATTATCTTGTTGGAAAATGCAGGGTCTTCCCTGAAAAAGATGACGTCTGGATGGGAGCATATGTTGTTCTAGAACCTGAATATATTTTTCTGCATTGATGGTGCCTTTCCAGACATGCAAGCTGCCCATGCCACACGCACTCATGCAACCCCATACCATCAGAGATGCAGGCTTCTGAACCGAGCGTTGATAACAACTTGGGTTGTCCTTGTCCTCTTTGGTCCGGATGACATGGCGTCCCAGATTTCCAAAAAGAACTTCGAATCGTGACTCGTCTGACCACAGAACAGTCTTCCATTTCGCCACACTCCATTTTAAATGATCCCTGGCCCAGTGTAAACGCCTGAGCTTGTGGATCTTGCTTAGAAATGGCTTCTTCTTTGCACTGTAGAGTTTCAGCTGGCAACGGCGGATGGCACGGTGGATTGTGTTCACTGACAATGGTTTCTGGAAGTATTCCTGAGCCCATTCTGTGATTTCCTTTACAGTAGCATTCCTGTTTGTGGTGCAGTGTCGTTTAAGGGCCCGGAGATCACGGGCATCCAGTATGGTTTTACGGCCTTGACCCTTTCTCACAGAGATTGTTCCAGATTCTCTGAATCTTTGGATGATGTTATGCACAGTTGATGATGATAGATGCAAAGTCTTTGCAATTTTTCGCTGGGTAACACCTTTCTGATATTGCTCCACTATCTTTCTGCGCAACATTGTGGGAATTGGTGATCCTCTACCCATCTTGGCTTCTGAGAGACACTGCCACTCTGAGAAGCTCTTTTTATACCCAATCATGTTGCCAATTGACCTAATTTGTGTTAATTGGTCTTCCAGCTCCTCGTTATGCTTAAATTTACTTTTTCCAGCCTCTTACTGCTACTTGTCCCAACTTTTTTGGGATTTGTTGACACCATGAAATTCTGAATCAACATATTTTTCCCTTAAAATGGTACATTTTCTCAGTTTAAACTTTTGTTTCGTGTGTTATGTTCTATTCTGAATAAAATATTAGAAGTTGGCACCTACACATCATTGCATTCAGTTTTTATTCATTCCCGATTTGTATAGTGTCCCAACTTTTTTGGAATCCGGTTTGCTGTATATATATATATATATATAATATATATATATATATATATATATATATCTCATTCATTCATCTTCTTACGCTACCGCTATAATCCGATCCATCTTCCCTCGGGTCACGGGGAGTCTGTGCCTATCTCAGGCGTCTATGGGCATTAAGGCAGGATACACCCTGGATGGAATGCCAAAACCCATCGCAGGGCACACACACACTCACATTCACACACTACACATTTCATACACTAGGGTCCAATCAACCTCCGTGCATGTTTTTGGACCGGGCGGGAAACCGGAGAATATGCAAACTCCACACACACACACATGGCCGAGATGGGAATCAAACCCGGACCCTGGCGGTGTGAGGCGAATGTGCTAACCACTAAGCCACCATGCCTATATATATATAATATATATATATATATATATATATATATATATATATATATATATATATATATATATATATATATATATGATCATTTTTAATGTTATTATTATTAGTAGTAGTAGTATTAGTAGTATTAGTATTAGTAGTAGTAGTATCTCTTCTGCTCCATAAGAAAACACGGTGTAATGTCGTCATCATCGACATGACAATTGTTCTCCTTCATAAGCTACCGGAATTTGCTCACAATCTTTCGCAGGTTGTCTAATGTGAACAGGTCAAACTTTTAATCTTCCAATCTATCCATGTAGCCCTGGCCTTTGATTTTTATTCTGAATAGCAGCTACATTGTTAAAATTAATGACAGTGTGTCCCATAGGTGTCCCTCAGGGATGCGCTAGCCCTTTGGCTATTATCGATTTACTCTAACAACCTGGTATTACGTTCTCGCTTTGTCAATGTACAGAAATATCCAGAAAGCACAACAGTTGGGGCAATTATACTATCACAAAGGTGTGTAGATAGGTATCACGGAGCGCTGCAAACTCACATCATTGAAATGATTTGAAATGAAATAATTGCAAAAGAGAAAAAATAAATAAATCGTAAACTTCAGACGATGCTGTTAAAGATTTTTTTTGTGAATAAGGAGTATAAACACACCGCTGTATCAACAAACCATATAAGTTATATTCCAATATTACGAGTGTATATTAAAAGACATAAATTGATATATTAAAAGACAAAAATAACAAATATACAAAGAGACACAAAAAAGCACTTGCATTTGTGATTTTAGATTTCTTTATATTTGCCAAGTACAATCCCTGGCAAAAGTTGTGCTACACCAAGTCTTTTACGGTTCTTGAACGATTCATAATAACATAAAAGGTAATTGAATGGTAAAAATATTTTTAAAAAATCTAAGTAAACACACATTAATGGTTATTTTTCACTCTTTAACATGAATTACGGCTTTACACAATCTATGTTGTTTGTGTGAAGAATACACAATACATAAACCATCACACTTCCACCTCTCTTTAGTGTATTTCATATCTCCTTTCTCGTATCCATGCGAACATTCAGCTGAAATACTGAAATGCTATTCCTCTTGCAAAAGGTGACCTTGTGATCAGCTCGTGATCCAGTTCATCCCTCGAGCAGTTCAATGGGATTTAGGTGCAGTGACTGAGCAGGGCATTCCGTGAATACTATCACTCCAGATTAGTTGCTCTGTAAATACTTCTTACGGAGCTTGAGCACGTGCTTTTGGTCATTGTCTTGTTGTATAGAGACTGTTATTTCCAGTCCAGAAAAAAATTGCATGGCGCTGAGGTATTACTTTCAGAATACACAATGCACAAACCATTAAACTTCCACCTCTCTTTAGTGTATATAAAATCTTGTTCTTCTGAAAAAAATTAGACTCAGCTGTCCACCATCATCTGCCTTTTGCTTGTCCAACAAGGAATATTATTCATTCATTCATTCATTCATTCATTCATCTTCTACCGCTATATCCGATCTTCCCTCGGGTCACGGGGAGTCTGTGCCTATCTCAGGCGTCTATGGGCATTAAGGCAGGATACACCCTAGATGGAATGCACACACTCACACACAAACACAAACATTCACACATTAGGGACATTTTTTTAAACCGGGGGAAACAGGAGAACCCGGAGAAAAAAACCCTGAGGCACGGGGAGAACATGCAATCTCCACACACACATGGCCGAGTCGAACACACGAATCGAACCCGGATCCTGGAGGTGTGAAGCGAACGTGCTAACCACTACGCCACTGTGCCCCAATATTATGCATCTTATAATTTTGTCATCTAACACATCATGTCATTTAAACACTTGATAATGAGTGCTTTAATTCTCCAGTTTTAATGAAATCAGCTTTCTTTATGCCATTCTGTGTCATTTACACTGATGGTACTGTTGCTCTTTGTTCGACAGAATTGAAAAATAATCATAAAAGTAAAAAAGACTAATGAGAAAACTCCTCCTCTCTTTCAAATCAACAGTTTCTATATTTGTTTTTTACTGATAATAGCCTTTATACTTATTTACTGTACATATATTTGTATGTTAACAGTATTTGCATTAGTCAATGCTACTCTTTGAACACAATGCTACTCTTTGAAAAATACAAAAGGTTTATTTTGATAAAAAAAATAAATGTATCTACGAAAGACTCTTACTGTATGTAAACCGTTAAAAAGATTGCAAACGCTCTAACTGTACGGAACCTCGTGGTTTCTCAGCATTTTGCCTTCGAATGATTTAACGTATTACAAGCTGAAACGCTAAAGTCCATTCAACATATGTGGCTGGCCATGTGTCACTCCTCGAGCCAGTTCAAATACAGTTCCCTCAACAGCATATCTCTAATAGCAAGTGGCAGGCTGCTCTGTGCAAAGAGCAATATTGACACAAGTGTTTGCAGGAAAAGAGTGCCCATCTTATTATCTGCTGGTTGGCATGAACACGGAAGCCTTGCGGCTGCAGAGAAGCTCCGCTGCTCATGTTTGTACAGCTAACAAATCTTCACGCCTGGTTAGTTGACGATTCCGAGAACGGGCGCTATTGTCCATCACGCATTCCATGTCTGCCGCCGATAACACGCATGCCGTCCAGTCATGGAGAAAGGGGAAAAGATTGCATCATGACAGTATGTTGTACTCCTTCAAAAAAAGTATGAACCCTCTGGCACGAAATACCGAATTCTGCAGTCAGACGCGGTTCTTATTTGTTTGCGTTTAATCATTTGCATGGCGGCTTTTTGAAGAAATTGTGACCTGAATACAAATGTCGAAGTTCGGAATGCCTACTAGCTTAGCCCGCTCAGTTAGAAAGCCGCTACAAGTTTGTGATCGTGCATAAGATGAGCCAGGAGCAAGCTAGGGCAAAAGTGTGAATGGATATAAAGGCGTATATTGTCTGTCTGACAGCATAAGAAGGATTGTGGGAGTATAACGGCTTTTTCTACTATGATTGCTTACTTATTCATTTCAAATTCACTGCCTTTTCAGGGCACTGGTGAACTGTAATACAAAAAAGAAGCATGATATAAGCAACAGGTTAAATTTGTATGAATATGCTTTAAATTAAAACTTCTTTACATTGATGCATATTAGTCCTTATATATTCACACTACTGCATACAATACAGATTTCTGTATACAGTTTTGCATATATTCAAAATTTTCGTTTTTACTTATAGATATTATACATTATATATATATATATATATATATATATATATATATATATATATATATATATATATATATATATATTAGTATTAATATATAGTGGTGCCTCTGAAGAAGACATACACTGTGAGCGACGCACACCAAGGTACCACTGTATGTATATATATTTTGTACTGATCATAGCCTTTATATTTATTTACTCTACATATATTTACATATTAAAATTATTTGCATTAGTCAATTTGCACAATGCTACTGTTTGAAAGAAATTTGTTAGCAATTTGTTGTATGCCTAATTTATTGTGTTTTGCTATCATATATATGGACGGAACAGTGCTTAATGCGCAAATTTAAATTTCTAATGGAAATGGGTTCAAGTTGGCACTTTACACTCGCATGAGGTGGTGTTTTAGATGATGCGAAAAAGGAATAAGTAGTAAAACTGTAATGGAAACAGTTTTTTTTTTTTTTTTCCGCATTTCCAGGTCGGGTCACATGATATACGTGCTATTGGCTGCGATATAAGTAAGCCCGCCCATTTTTTTGAGTGACATCGTGTGAAGACGGGTTTTAGTCGCATGATATGATAAACAATCTTTTAGCGACATTTCGGAAATATCGTAAAAGTTTTACGCAAATTTGTAATTTGTCTTTTTCCTTTTTTTTATTATATTCTATCCCGACTACTGTAACAGTGAAATTTCCTCAATGTGGGATGGATAAAGATTCATCATATCTTATCTTATTTTAATAAATGTCTCATAATGTTATACTGAACACAAAACCTTCAGACACTTGGCCATGCCTTGCACAACCCTGTCCCACAATGCCCCGCCCTGCACTGTGTTATAATGTAATATATGTGTTCCCTAGGGGCATTGTGAAATTTTCATTACCACATATTAATAAATAAGTCATTTTCTTGACTATGTGTTCTCAGAACCAATAAAAAAGAATACGGAAAACGGAATGAAGCCATCGTACATTCACATGATATTTTTCACTTGTAAATCGCCAAATGAATACAATGTACACAGTGCTATTTATTAGTCTAACTGTCTGTGAGTAATTATAAGCACTTGACTCATATTTCTTTTTAAGCTCCTTGAACTACATTATTTTAGACATTGTGTTTTCATGGCTTAATGAAAAAGCCACTGGATAACACAAACAAATCTAAAAAAAAAAAAAAAATGTTGTTTATGCACCAATCTTACAGGGATGCTTTCCTGCAAGCACAAGTTACCCCACGCCATCTTCCAGGATCAGTGACGAGGACAACGGATGAAAGCAGAACAGGGCGGCAGGAGTGTGTTAATATTGGAGCGGACGTAAGGGAGGCCACTCATTTAATGTCAGCTGAAGGAGAAGCCTACGTACGTGTGACTGAATTCCACTATTACCCCCATCTTGTCATGCTTGATTTCAAATAACAGCAGGTGCGTGGATATCACCAGGACATATCTGCTTCTTCGCAGGCTGTCACAGACTGGGAGGGAAAACAGAGAATAGAGTCAGAGCTGGATGACAGCCTCTCCACAGTCAAGCTATTTACATGACAGCCAGGCAATTGCACAGGAGCAAACTTTCAAAGCATCATTACAGAAATGTTTCAGTATCAATGGCCTACTTTGCCCAGATCTCACGATTTTTCACAAAAGCCTCTCTCGTGCGGGCGAGTCAAATAAGATGAATTGGTGGATATATAAGTTATATGTATTTGGATATTTAATCTTGAACCACTGATTTTTTTTGTGTGTGTGTGCAAATGAATGATTAATTTTATATCCTCGGTGGACGCTTTAATAGATTTGAGAAACGGAAATAAAACACACTCACTAAAGACTTTATTAGGAACTCTCGTACACCTACTCATTCATGTAATTATCTAATTAGGCAATTATGTGGCAACATTTCAATGCATAAAAATCACTGCAGTTCAAGGCAGGAGCTCCGGGTGATAATCACATCAACTACCAGAATGGAGAAAAGGAGGGAAAAACTGTGATCCCAGTCGTTTTAACAATAGAATGATTGTTCATACTGCTTTCAGTATGTTTATTTCAGTATGTATTTATTTTTTATATTTTTTCAGATTTTTACACATCTTCGGTTTTCCCAAAATGCTACAATATAGAAAAAAACAACATCCAGAAACTGAAAATGCCTTCCTGTTGAAAAAAGGTCCTATGAAAATGGCCAGACTAGTTTACAAAGTGTATAGTAATTCAGATAGTCATATAGGTCATGTGATAGCTCAGGTTAAGGGTCTGGGCTACTAATCCGAGGATTGAGGATTCAAGCCCCATAATCACCAAACTGCCACTCTATGGTCCTTGAGCAAGGCCCTTAACACCATGTGTTCCAGAGGCGCTGTATTTGTTCTCTGTGTGTATCAATTAGCCTTGGACGCCAGTGCCCCTGTTGCTGGTTCACCACTGTTCCTTCATTGGAGTATTTTCGATGCGTAGACACTGACCACTGCTAAACGGGAACACTCCACTAGAGTAGCAATTTTGGACATGCTATGAAGACGTCGTCCAGCCATCACAATTTGGCCCTTGTCAAACTCCTTTAAATCCTTAGTATTGTTCATTTTTCCTGTTTCTATCACATCAGCTTTGCTTCACTTTTGGGTAAAATGTCCCACCCACTAACAGGTTGGCATAATAAAGAGATAAACGAACATTCGCTGTCACCAAGATGAAGACTCTTGAGTCGATATAAAGGTTCATATAAAGAACAGAATAGCTGTTATTTTTGTCACATATTCATTACAGCACAGTTAAATTGTTACTTAGCATATCAGAGTGCAAGGTCAGCCATGATACAGCGCCCCTGGAGCATAGATGGTTAAGGGCCTTTCTCACAGACCCAATGGTTGCAGTTTGGCAATACCGGGACTGGAACCCCGATCAGTAGCCCAATGCCTTAAATCACTTATCTTTCTTATCTGTGGGAAGCTGCTTGGAGATAATATCCATTATTGAAAGCACTATACAAATATACATTAATTGAACTGAATAATCAGCGTTAGTCACTCATTCATTCATTCATCTTCTACCGCTATATCCGATCTTCCCTCGGGTCACGGGGAGCCTGTGCCTATCTCAGGCGTCTATGGGCATTAAGGCAGGATACACCCTGGATGGAATACCAACCCAACGCAGGGCACACACTCACACACTCACACACACATTCATACACTAGGGGTAATTTTCCAAGGTGTCAATCAACCTACCGTGCATGTTTTTGGACCGGGAGGAAACCGGAGAACCCGGAGAAAAAAAACCCTGAGGCACGGGGAGAACATGCAAACTCCACACACACATGGTAATCGAACGGGAATCGAACCCGGACCCTGGAGGTGTGAGGCGAACGTGCTAACCACTAAGCCGCCGTGCCTCTTAGTCACTCATTACTCGAACAATTTCATAATATTATGCTTGGTATACTTGGTATTTGAGATGTACGTTAGGATTAGAGAATAAAAACCAAGCATTGTAGAGATGTAGAAGACTATCGAATATTGTTTCTGACCGTGTGTATCTCTTCCCGGGCAGGATTTCCCCATCTTGTAAATAATACCTCAAGCAATATAATGTACAAGTCTTCTCAAACTGGTCTCATGAATATGACAATGAGTTCAGTGTTCTTCACTGGCCTTTCCAGTCACTGAATCCAAATCCAAATCCAATAGAGCACCTCTGGGATGTAGTGCCCCTGAAAAATCGGCAGAAATTTCATGATGCAATCATGTCAACATAAAGCAGAATCTCGAAGAATTGTTTTTTTTTTTTGTTGTTCTTTTTTTTTTCCTAAGGATTTGGGAGTGCTTTTAGATCAAAGGGAAGCCCTACCCAATATTCGTGTAGTGCCTCCAATAATATTATTATGTGAGTGTATATTGGCATGTTTTATATTATATTATAGTTTTTTAACCAATGTTATTTCTATTACATGCTTGCTGCGCTTAACTGCACTATAAAAAAAAATTGCCACTATTATGATTTTACTGTCTGTCGTTTGTTTCTTTTTGTGTCTCTTTTTTATAATTGTATTTAAAGATGTTATATAAGTAATGTTTATTTTTGTATTAGTTTTATCAAAATGATAGCCACAATTGAACCTAAATCATATTGGTCCTTATTGACTATTGACTCTCAGATTTGATTGCGACTAGAAACATGTGCTTTATTAAAGGAAGATGCACACTAACCTGTTCATCCTGTACATCTTCCTCCAGATAGTGTTTTTGTAAAAAACATGCCATGTTTCTCCAATATACATAAAATCCAGCATATATTTTCATCCAATCTACACTATTTGTCAGGAACTTTTTTTTGGGGGGTGATCCTCCTACGACAAGTCACAATCAAACATATATCTACCTGCCTCGCAACATTTCGATATCAAAATTTGTTTTTTTTGTAAATATAAAAATAATGTTCTTTAACTAATAGATGAGAAGACACATATATGCTTATATAATTATTCTTTCTGTTCTCACTGTTGAACATAGGGAGGTGGTATAGCCCAGTGGTTCAGGTGTTGGCCTCTGGACCGGAAGATAACAGGTTCAAATCCCACCACCTCCATCAAGCTGCCACTAGTGGGCCCTTGAGCAAGGCCCTTAACCCTCAATTGCTCAGTTGTAAGTCGCTCTGGATAAGGGCATCTGCCAAATGTCGTAAATGTAAATAATCAGCAGTGAGGTGGTATTATATATCACAATGATTTGAAAAGAACAAATAGTACATATCAGCAACAATAATCATTAGCATTATTAATTACAAAGGCTCAAATCGTGATGTTTAACACCTGATGACCACTGAGCTTGACCTGATTACCACAAACAATTAGAAAGAAAGTAGTGCATAATTGTCATTGTGGACATGTTTGTACTTAGATGGAATTAGTATTGTAGAAATGTGGGTCATTAACAAGCATTTTTTTTTAGCAATTAAGCAATAATTGGTAATTAAGTGGAAAAATATTGAGTATTCATAAGTGTACCTATTAGAGAGCTGCAGATACAGGAAAAGAATCAACACCGTACGGCCAAGCTAGTTTGAGAACTGAAAACTCAAACTAGGTTTCAGGTGCGTTGTAGGTGCGTTAATAAAGTTTGCATTTTATACATTGTAGATAAAAAAAAAAACAATTTTCACTTTATTTACCCTATAATCCAAGGCCAAAACCTTCCTGTACGTGTTATGTTAGATAACGATGTTGTTATTTTATTCACACGCTGTTATATCATTCACACACTTTTTGTCCAAAGTGACTTGTGCAGAAATAAAAAGTTGCAGCTACAGCCGGGTTAAGACTCAATATGAAAGCATAATTATCCTTATCCGAAATGTTCTCGCATTAAATATTCAAGAATGAAATGCTGAGCTGGCTTTTATTCGGCATAACTGCTGATACATAGGCGTGCTGCGCAGGTCAAATTTCATATTACAGCCTGCTTAGGGAAGGACCTGCACGAATATGCCACATTTCTATTAGAAATAATCCGCCTGCTCATACACTCCCATAAATGTGGTCTATTAAATCAGGTATCAGGATATTGCTCCAGGTCTACTCAGTTTATCTGCTATTTATTGACAGCACCCAAGTAAATTCAAAATATCCTCAAATGACTCCAGGCATCGAGCGCATTTTGATTCCCTCCAATAGGCGCCATATTGAGTAGCATTTATCGCACTCAAACACCTGCACTGAAATAAGAAAGCCAGCCCATTCTTTTTTAGAAGTGACAGCGTTAGCAGGAGCATTTTTTTCTTTTTTTTTTTAAATGGGTGGCCATGCCACTCTCGCCTAGCCTCTGCTGTGTCAGTGCCAGTGGTATGCCCTAAAGTAGCGTCTCTTTAATGTGTTGTAATCTCAGAGTGTGCAGCACTCTCGCTCGCGTCTGTAGGAAAAAACGAGAGCTCATCTTCAACACAGTCGCAGCTCCGCTGATGGGATGGAACTCATTCAGACCCTCTGCTCAGGGTGCATGTCTGTAGAAAGCATGTTCTGAGAGGCAGCTCACTCAACCGTGCACTCCATGTTAATTCTTCTGGAGAATGAAGGGACGTTTTTTTCCCCCGCTTGTTTTTTTTTTTTTTTTTTTTTCCCCTCTCGACGCACCCGATATTTACAACGCATCTTTAGTCTTCAGCAGAATCTCCATGTGCTCTCACACGTTCATGTGAAGTGTACTGTTGAAAAAATAATGAGCTGTGTATTTCCTTCATCTTGCATCATCTCAAATACAAGTTCTATTTGAAGACATTGTTTATTCAGAGGAGGGACATTTGAAGGGACTTGCGCAGAGTTGCTCTCTGGTGAAAAATTAATGTGATGAGTAACATATCTGACGAATGTGGCATCTCGCTGTTCAAGGATCTGGCCGGTTTCTTTTGGAGGATAATGAAATGAGAATAAAGAAAAGAAGGACACATAGTAGAAAAAAAAATATATAAATATATATGTATATACACATATACATATATATATGAACCTTTTATATTTTAGCTAAGGTTTCACTCACAGGGTTTGAATAATGTGGGCTTATTTTATCAATCATTTTAAATATTTATATATTTAGAATAACATATAGATATATTTAAAACATCCTTTAGCAGTAGATTTACTGTATTTCTTCTATTAGTGTGTATGGTTTAAACATAACTGATTTTTATTGTACCGTCAAGTTCCACCTTCTACACTTCATCTCCATCACAACTAAGTTGAAGCATCATACATGTGCTTCCAATGACATGTGTAGCCACCCAGTAGCCCCTTTTCAAGCAATGCAACAGGTGTCTACACTTGGAAAATGAATGTTTTTTTTTTTACACAGTATGAATGCGAAACCTGGGATGCTTGCCTGAATCTTGATGGCATCACCGTCCCTGTGGTAAGATATCATCCTTCTTGCTTTATTATTCGATAGAGTTTATAGCCAGTGTGGGTGTTTTTTAGCTCATAAAACTAAAAAAGCCTGTCCATTTGGCAGAAAACTTGGTGACACACTTAGGCAGATGCAAACACAATCCAAGGCGATTCCATAAATAATTATTTATTTAAATAATATAATAATTCAGTAAGATAAAGGCCAGGAATTACAGATAATTCTTCAAGATTTTGCTGTGTGTGTGTGTGTGTGTGTGTGTGTGTGTGTGTGTGTGTGTGTGTGTGTGTGTTTGTGTGTTTAATTCTTAAAGAAAAAAAATATATAAATAGGTTTTATATGTTCCAAAGAAAAGAAGAAAGAGCTCAGAATATAGTGACCTCTGGTGCTCTGGAGGTGTATTGACCTGAACCTTTTCAAATTTAAAATCACACAAGAAAAACATGTTCAGAATTAGTTTTTGTTGCCATTTGCACAGGCACTTCAAGTTTACTTTAATTCAGTGTCAGGCAAGACAGTCAAATACCACATGTGCAAAAACTCTACACTTTTATTATTTTTAATAATATATTACCATTGTGTGTATCAGCAGGTTTATGTTTTAGAAATGTGGAGCTTATGTAGGACCAGCGAGTCATAAAATATTGGTAAACTCAAAAAGTCCTGAAGTTGGTTTTGCTGTACTAACAAGCCAAATGGCCATCATCATGTTGTTGTATATGTAGGTAGTTTTTATGCAGGGCCTTAATTCTACGTCTTTCCATCCTGCATAACATTGTACATTAATGTCCTTTGCTTTGTGGAGGATGCTGCATCTCTTGGACTTGGGACTATATATAGATAGATATATATATATATATATATAGATATATATATATATATAGATATATAATATATACATATATATATATATATATAGATATATATATATATATATATATATACATATATATATACACACAAACACACACATGTTGACCGCATTTTATTTATGCTATATGTCATTCATACAACTGAGCATATATGGGGCCGGGGACCTTACCATGGGGCCCAAAAGTGTCAGCTTGGTGAATCTGGGATTTGAATCCAGTGTCTTAACCACTAACCACCAACATACAAAAATGATAGTCAGAAGCTTATATGTTCATTGGAAATAATTTAAAAGCAGATGACGCTTTCACTTTGTCTCGCATTCGTAAAGCAAAATGAAACTTTCATAACTACAAAAAAGTGGCGTTCGATCTGTTAGTTCACTTCCTACTGCACAGAACATTTACAGTATTCGAACTAGGTGAGGGACAGAGCTGTAATGGCCGTCACACTCTCGGCTCGCGATAATTATCAGGTCTGCTGGAGGGTTGCGCTCTCACGCTGCTCACTTCTTCATTTTCATGTTGTTATGTAAAGGTGTTGTTGTGGGAATGGAATGAGAGGTAGCACCATGTCCCAGAACAAGCTATGCATCTGCGGAGCTGCTGAATCATTCCTCGGTGCAGACGTGCAAGCTCTCAGATGTGCAAGAACAAATTAGAATCACCTTCCCTGCCTTGACAAGCGATGTCTTGTGGAGAGAGGGTACTCACACAGGTTTTGAAGAGGCAATGGGTGGACAAATAAATAAGATCCATACTCCGAGTGTGTTTTCGATCCACATTGCTGAGGGAAAAAAAAAATCTGAGTTTGTAGCAGGCTGATTAGCGTGAAGAGAGAAAATATGTGTCTTAAGAGGGTGTCCTAAAGAACTGACATGATGTCCTAGCTGAAGGCTCCAGGCAATTATTCACACAAATGAGCTTTCTTTTAAAAAAAAAAAAACATTGTTGTCTAATAACGCATTCTGAGCACAGCACAGATAGATATTTGGTTAAGTCTTCTATGGGTTTTTCATTAGATGCTTTTAGCTGATGATACTCAAAAAGAATCACGTAGACTACCACAGACAGTTTAACGGGCAACCTCCAGTCTCTAGAATTCTTCCAATTGTCTCTTATTTGAGTCTCTTGCTTTTAAAGTGCTCACAGTTTGGTTAAAGTACGCATTCCTAATGACAAAGTCTGATTTCTATCCCGACAGCTAATAGCATGAAATCTGCTAGACTGGATGTGTGAGTGTTCCCACTGCAGCAGTTATTGCCTAATATGTATGCAAGCACACTAGCATTTCTTCCTATGTATTTCTTCATTTGCATTTGTAGAACTGTCTGTCAAGCTGATAGTGTTACGCCAGTGTGGATAGGAGAGTGCCTACATTATTAGCCAACTGTATTTAATAAGTTTTTTTTTATTTGCATTCATTTCAGATAATGATAATTTAACTATACACTGGTTACATATGTAACCTAGATTCCCGCTGCGTCGACAACTCTTTGGGAACGCCTCTTGCGTGACATGATCCGAATCACGCGTGAAATCTCGTCCAACGCATGGAAGAGAGTCAGCTTTTGAAGTGAAAGTAAGCCGAGCAGGGATTGCAGAGCGACGCAGCATCTCATATGTAACCAGAGACGTTTCCTTTCAGGGACTCTTTCCTTTCAGGGAGCTGCGTTCGCACCGTTTGAGAACGAGAGTCCAACGCTGCCATACTGACAAATCCCTGCCTAGTGTGAATTGGCACAGCTAGGTCGAAGGACAGAAGTGCCAGGAGTGGCATTGCCAAGGCTGTAGAACCTGACAAATGTCAGAGGGGTTCAATGAGCCTACAGCATTGCAGATATCCTGGAGGGACATTCCAGAACAAAAGGGTGTAGAAGCCGCCATACTCTGGGTCGAGTGTGCTCTGACCCCAAACGGTGAGACGAGAGGACCTGTATGTGGAGAAAATGGCATCCACAATTCATCTAGTAAGGGACCTTATTGGCAGGAGACCTTTTCTTGAATGGACTATAAAACGCAAAGACTTCATACGATCTCCTCCACCACACAGCCACACCACACACCCCTTTTCCGGAAGGAACTTCAGCACTGAACTGTCCAGGGATCCAACTGGGGTAACGGACAAGTGTTTTTTCGCAGCGTATGACCTCCTCGTAGAGTGAGCTCTGGAGTGGAGAATGATCCTAAAAATCTCAGTTGAGAGATCAGTATCTAGGATCTGGGCACAAAGCTTCCACAGCTCTAGATAAGGGTGGCGTAGAGAGCTCCTCGCTTGAGAGAGATCCGGTTGATCAAGACGGGACACCAGGTCCCTGAAGGCACCATGGGGCTACCGGGCAAAGGAGGGACCAGAGGGACCAGCTACTTTCCTGGCAAACTCTCTCCAGAAGTCCCATTAGCAGCACCATGGGGGAAAGCATTGCCCCCATAGCATAGCCTCGGCCACGCCTGTAGCATGTCATGTCATGTCACAGAGGAACCACATGAGTGATGGAGAACCAGAAGGGACAGTGAAAAGTCTTCTGAGTCACAAACAAGTCCACATGAGAAAATACCTCAGCTATGTGGTACCTTAGCTCCCTGAGCCTTTGCCTTTGCCTTGAAAGGCCATCTTGAAAGGCCTTTCTTTCATCTTGCCTTGAAAGGCCACTTGAATTTCAAGTGCCCCAGGATCTAGACCGCCCTCGCAGGGAGATACCTACCTGTCGAATTGATCTAAGAGACCATGAACACGTTGTCTGTGCAAACTAGTGCATGGTGTCCTCTTAAGTCTGGTAGAAAATTCTTGAGGGTACAAAAAAAATCACCAAAACATCGAGGAAATTTATATGGAAACATCCGTCATTAGCATTATGCGATGGCAAGGATCTCCCAGCACTCCTGCGTGGAGGCATAGGAAATTTGGGATGCAGGAAATGCTCATCCAGTTTATTCTTGTTTCACAGAGCCTATGTGTCTGGTGGCCAAGCAATATCTATCCTAGCCGCCACCCTAGTCATTACCTCCAAAGCACCTCAAACTGCAAAGTCTGTGCTAGCTCTTGCACAGACTCAACTAGTGACGGAAACTCTACAGCTACATCCTCAGAGGAAGATAGGAGAAGATCCACATGGTCCTCGTGGCGGGGGAGAAACCACCGAAATTTGCCATTCCAAGGCAAGCGAGATATGGCAGGTGAGGAAGGAGAAAGGACCATACCCGTCTCCATGCCCTCTACCAGATACATTTGCAAACCCCATGAAATCAGCCTTCACCTCGCCTCAGCGTGTATCCTCACCTGTAAAGAAACAAGGGCAAGGAGGGACACACGGCCTAAAGCTTACTTTCTTGAGGAACTCATTTCTGACATAGATTGACAAACAATTCAACACACAATAGACTGAATTCACAAAGATATATGGAGCTGAAAGAGGGCACGGTGGCTTAGTGGTTAGCACATTCACCTCACCTCCAGGGTCCGGGTTTGATTCCCGTCTGGGCCATTGTGTGTGTGGAGTTTGCATGTTCTCCCCGTGCCTCAGGGGGTTTTCCTCCGGGTTCTCCGGTTTCCCCCCCGGTCCAAAAACATGCACGGTAGGTTGATTGGCACCTTGGAAAATTGTCCCTAGTGTATGAATGTGTGTGTGATTGAGAGTGTGTGTGTGTGTGTCCTTCGATGGGTTGGCATTACATCCAGGGTGTATCCGGCCTTAATGCCCATAGACGCCTGAGATAGACACAGACTCCCCGTGACCCGAGGGAAGATCATATAAAGCGGTAGAAGATGAATGAATGAATGAATGTTTCTGATTTGCAGCACTAGTTCACTTCTCTATTTAAGACATTTCTCTGTCTATTCTTTGTCTTTAGTTTGCTAAAAAAAAAACTTGCTCTAACTCAGTGGAACCAATATAGACCACCTAATATAGAATTATATTGTTAGCATAGAATGCTAACAACACATAATGGTTCCTTTGAAACTCATGTTTAACTTAACTTGGGAAAAATATTGCCTACTATGCTTAGCACACTGGTAGAGGGGATTAAATATGGCACAGGACTAATTCTGTAACCGTTGTAATTTCAATATTTGCGTGTGTGTGTGTGCGTTCTTTAAGTATTCACAGGACATATTTTTTTCAAAATAAGTGCACTTTATAAAATATAAGCAAGGCATCTGGAGTATTACAAAATACTGCTTTCAAGGTTGACAGTTACATACACATAGAGTGGCAGAGCTTTTTATATATATATATATATACATATTATATCATATATAAATAATAAAGACTTTGTGGGGAATATGTCTATCATTTCTGATATTTATTCATAGTTAGGGAGGTGGAGGTTTTCTGAAGAGTCCAGGAAATTGGATTTGGTTCGGTTTTTTTCTTTTTTTGAGCTTCTCACTTGCATTAAATATGAATCAAGGAAGCATGTAATGAGCCTGAGACCGAAATGGATGGTGTTAAAGTTGATTGATGACTGACCATCCACTGTTCCGGATGATCAGATCACATTTGCTTGATAAAATCTCAAATCAAGCTGTCTGCCGTCTGAGGAAACCCGACTCTCAAACAGTGACTGATATTGAGCTCCTCTGTGGACCTTTATGGAGAGTTTCAGTAAATGTCTTGACTGTGGAAATGGAAGCAATAAGTGATGTCCAGAGTCTTCTCACTTTTACAGGTATGGATGTTATCTACAGGTACAAAGTTGTGGCTCGCATCTTTTTCCTAATGAAAATAAGAAATGAACAATGAAGTCAAAACCAGATTTGTTCCAGGGTTGGGGCCAGAGTTGAACACTGTGGTTTAAATCCCTGGTTGTTGTACTGCCTTGGATTGTTATCAGTCTTGAAAATCCACCCGGATGCTTCTGAAGACATGTGGCTTCAGTAGATGCCTCAATCCAAAGAATAATAAACAATAAATAACAAGGAAGGTTCTACTGATGGACTTCTGTGCGTTGTGCTCTCAAATCCAAATTTTCAGATGGGCTGCCAGGTTTTCTAAATAAGTGCAGTGTACAAATTGGTACCTCTTTAAGATAGTAATAGTCATTCTGAAGCGAGAATAAACAGATTTGTGTCATTTATATGTCATTGAATTATTTGTGGAATTATTTATGGATGATAATTAAGGTGCAGTTTGACATTTCTCAACCATTTATCAGCATTAAACTGAAATAATATAAAAACTATACTTGTTTTTGCTTTAATTATGAAAAATCCAGATATTCGAATGCTTTAATGGACAGGATATGGTTCCTAGTATATGTGGCGTGGTAACTAGAAATGGCCCTGAGTAAGAGAACAGAGTAGAAGACTGGCCAGGGTTCGAGGGGCACCATGATATGCAGAGGGGTACATCAGACACGCAGCATGGATTAGCTTAAGAATGCCAGGCAGCCAGAGATCAAATGAAACATATGAAGGACTGAAGCCAGCAATCTCTGATTTCTGCCTCTGAGCATGTGTGATGATCTGGCAAATCAAAGCAAACTTTCTGATGTGGCGGCTTAGATAGCAACCAGACCGCATCCTCATTTGGAAGTCTGAAAGCTTTACAAAAGCCCATGGAGGCCATCATGCAAAAAGAAGTTCACATGGAAAGTCTCTGGTTGCCATACAACTTAGCACTTTGGGGCCTGCCATAGACAGGAAGCCAGTCTGCAACACAAAGGCTGGCCTGGAGACAAAGAGGAACCTGATCCACACAATGAAGCGCATTATGATCTTACTAAGATTGTTATCAAAGCTAAATGACTGCTTCTGGACTAATCCCTCTTAACCAATCATCACAAATGTATTCCACAGCTCAATTTTCCCAACGCTAAGTAGTCCAAAACTAAGGGCACAATAATTTTCTGTAATTATTTTAGACTTGATATAATACCTGATAATGTACGTCAGGAATGTCATCGTCATCATGAAATTTGGCGTTGTAGATTGGTTGGACAAAACAATCAAAATACAACAGCGGTTTGTCCTGTGTACATGTGTACTTGTGAAATTTGGAGTGTGTTCTGTAATTCCACTCATCATGAATATTTAATTGCGCATGCACTTCTCCTATTAAAAGAAAATTTTCATAAATTCAGTTGTGGTTAAAAGACCTTTAATAGAATTTGAATTGGTTTCAAATCTTCTTTTAGTAAGAGTTATGTATAATTGTATATCTATCCAGTTTTTCATATTCACGCCAAATAAAGCCAAACTCGGATCCTGTGTGGCTCTTGTTTAAAAAATGTTTCATTATATAAGATATAGTGTTACACACCTGACTAATTGTTAATGAGCGATTATTGTCCCCCAAAACAGGGTAATACAAGCCCATAGAATACTTATAAATTAGCATAAAAACATTTAAGAATTCCTCCTTGTAATTATAGTTTAGTATTAATTCATGATGTCCAGTAAGCAACACTAAGGGCACATGGCGAGTAATGCCTCCAAAATGTACTACAAAAGTGCATTTCAACAAAGCGCAATGCGTATGCGTTATAACATCCAGAATACAGCGCATATATACACCGACTGAAGTAAAGGTTTCCTGCAGCCCTGATAATTGGTGACGTGGATAGATTTACACATGAATGTCAGCCATAAGAACAAGGACGAGTCGATTCAAAGTTTACGGCGGTCTTGGCACGCGGGTTTTGGCAGCATTATGTTGGCAAATAAAGGACAAGCATCGACTTTCTTTCGAACTCTTTTTGGCACTTGAATTAAATGCAGCATAATGTAGCATTTTCATTATGAATATTCCTGCGTTTCATCGCTTAGATAGACGCGGATGTCCTTCACTGTTATAAATAATATCTGAAAATCTATGCGGTGCATAGGTCACAGAGTCGGTTAAAGCAGCTCTTGCTGACATTTAGTTGCACTGATAAATACCATGACATTTTACAAGATGGCCTTCGCTTAAAAGAAGACCCCCAATGAGGAAGTGTATCAATTTAGCCATCATCACATACTCAGCATGAAGCCGACTCAAATATGTTTCTGTATCCTGTTATTTACCCGTTTCAGCAGTGTGTTCCCACCAATTACAGACAAATCAGCCAACACGCAATGACTTGAAAGGCAGACTTTACCTCTACCTTCAGCGCTTTGATCAAGCAATGCCATTCAGCTTTTATCCAGTTTGGATTCACAAACAAGCCGCGAACCTTGTTCGCATATAAAAGCTTTGGCAGCATCTTTGTTCTGTCAATTTTTTAAAAGACTTGCTTAAAGGCTTGTGTCTTATTTAGTTGAAAGGCTATTAGAAAGCTGCAGACTTCTATGTGATTTAGATCAGCGTGTTTTAGAGTACCTGCCAAGGAAATCAAAGTCAATATTACGCCACTTTAATGTTACTAGATTATATGCATGCATGTCAAGGCCAAGAATTAAACAGGATGCCAGACGGTCACCTAGGCTTCTATTAAACCTTGTATTACTTATTAAAGGATAATAATTATTGCTGACCAGTCTTTCACAATTATTCTTGACCAGCCTCACTTAAAAAAAATAATAAAAAATTCAAAAGTAAGGGAAAAAGAAAATTCAGCATTCAGCAAGTATAAAATTCTCTGCCTCAAAGTCTTTTCTGTGTTGGAAAAAAATGTACACAATGCTGATAGTGGAGACTTAAACTTGGGATTTGCCTTGCAGCTGGAACAACTGTCAGAGCTTCTGTTACAGACCAATCAACACATTCTGACCAATGAGAATCAATCGTTAACTGAGGCTGAGATTAGTAAAAAAAAAAACAACAAAAAAAACTTGTACAAGCACAAATGTACTGAATGGATGTAAACAATCTATTTCTATATTAGACGCAAATAGATAAATGGCATCAAATGAATTTCTGTGAGCCGTGAGCGCTTATTGGATCCCGCCCCCCTCTTCCAGACAGCAAACGAAAACAGTCACTTGATGCATTTGAACACTAGTGTTAAAACATTCATTTAAATCTTTTGTGTTTAAATTGGGGTTCTGGTTATTAAATTTGCAGTTTGGCTGAAGTTGACATTATTTACACTTGTTTTCACAGTATTAAGCTTGCGATGAAGGAACAAATTTCGTGTACACTTTAAAACAATGCAAGGAATCAGCCCATTAGGATTGCGACTATAACAATAAATAATAGGTTTTATTATGTAATAATACCACATGGCTGTGTTTTTTACTGCAGAAAAAAAAAGATCCTAGCCAAACGCCACACATGTATAGAGCCACCTATGTACATTACTTGCATTACTTAAAGCAGGGTCTTTTAACAATAGTCAAAAAACGGCCACATTGAAAGGGAAAGAGGGAATAGCTGCTGAGATGGATGGCTGTGTAGGAGGGAAAGCTGGGCAACTGCTGTGATTTTCATGCTTAGTGAGCTACTAATTACATAAATGCAATTTTAGTCTTTATTTTTATGGTGCTGTTCACAATAGACTTGGTGGCAGAGCAGCATTACACAATCTCATGGGGCTTTAGATGCCTGAAGGTACAAGCCATAGGTGACAGGGTGCAAGGAAAAGCTTTTTGAGATAACATGAGGAGCAAAAACCCTGAGAGGAACCGGCCTCAATGAAAACCTCGTCCGATCAATACTGGGATATTTGTTTCGTACACAAATACAGCCACATAGGAAAAAAACACCAGGAGTACTATATGTGCTGAAAAGATGCACGGATATCTATATTATAAAAAGGAGCTCTGACATTGAAAAAAACTAAATCATTCTTTTTTTTGACCCAAGATGATTTCTAACACAGATGATGTGATGAGCCATAGCAATTTTGAGCTTTTGGCTCAAACCACTGAAGAATTAGCGGTGGAAAATAATCGTGATTTGGAGTGAATGGGAGATGTCATTCTGAGCCAGAGAACTGCAGCCATCTTTAGCTAATGATTTTTTTTTTTCAAGGCTTTCAGGCTTCGGTCCCATCTTGAGTGCGTGAAAAGCTCTACAGGGGTTAGATTAGTTGATTGACTTGATCAGTCAATATGTTCCTACTTTTTGGGCCCAAAACACTTCGGTTGCCAGGACAGTGTGTTTTTCACATCGGAGACCAATGTACCAGTTCTCGTTCGAGCTGCATGTATATAATTACACCCATTAGACAATGGAATGGTACGACATAATTCAGAGTATATGCGACATGCCGATATCCATCGGGATAATCTTGAAATATAAAAATAGAAGATTATTAACAGGTTATTCATAACATCAAGTAAAACACAATGTCAAAATCAAGTGTTTAATCCTTCTTATACCATATATATATATTTTTTTTTTGGAAAATATCTTTTTTTTTATGTATGTTTTATTATATTTACACTTGCATATCGTTTTTGGCACATCCAAAGTTCCTGTTATCCGCTCTAATCTGTCCCTTTTTTCTCTCTTGAATTTGAGTAAGAATCAAAATACAGCTTGTTATGATGTCACACAAAAATAACAACAAGTTGTCAATACAGAAATGATAATGGCTACATTATGAGGAACGAGACAGATACGACTCAGTAGTTAAGGTTCTGGTTTACTGCTCAGAAGGTCGGAGGCTCAAGCCCCTGCACCGCGAAGCTGCCACTGTAGGGCCCTTGAGCCTTTCTGCTCCAGGGGTGCTGTGTATCCTGGCTGACCCTGTGCACTGACCCCAGCTTCCTAACAAGCTGGTATATGTGAAAGAAAGAATAATGTATTGTACATGTGACAAAATAACGGCTTCTTTTCTGATTTGGACCGGAGCCAGAGACACAACTACAGACAGGATTTCTGCCAGAGATGCTCCAACCCCTTACATTGAAGGAATACGATTTCAACTATAAAATTGCTGTTTAAAATTGAAGTTGAAAATTGATCCAAATGATCATTTTTATTGTGCAAAACAACCGAATGTACTTTAAGGGAGCACATTCAATTATTTGCACTGATGTCAAAAGTATTGACAATTTATTCCTCAGGTAGAAGTATAAATACTAGGGTTTTTTTTAAAAGCCTTTTATAGAAGTTGAAGTATCAACTTAAGCTTTTTTACTCTTACTCAAAATTATTTAATGTATAAAAGTAATGTAAAGGGAATAATGCGATTATGGACAAAAGCTTAGGTAGTAATCGCCATCGCTCATTTATTCAGACGTCTCTCTACAGAACTCCATACTGTAGCTCCATTCATCAAATGAGCCAGTAGTGGAGAAATAACCTTTAAGAAATAATCTTTTTTTGAGTAACGACCCCAACGCTGGTTATCTCCTTGCTGGAGTGTGACGTGATGCGTGTCGTGTGCAGGTGCGATGTATCTCGTACAAACCAACAGGGTGTCGGAATGTTACATGTTTATACCTCTCATCCAACCACAATCACATTCTCTCTATCCGGGTGGAGCCGTTTATCTGGATTTATCGTTTTATTTTTGTTTGTTTGTTAATTGTAAACAAAGACGAGTCGAAATGAAATAGGAGGCTATTTTTAAAATGTAAGTCGTAGGAAGCACAGATAATTACGTGACAATATAAAGAGTAGAAGTCGGCTGAAAAATAATTACTCCAGTAAAGATACCTCAAATTTCTACTTAACTAACAAAGTATTTTCACACCTCTGATTATTTCAATCGTCAGTCTAAAAATCGAGCAGCGAAATAAGATGTAAGGTTTCATAATAAAATAAATAAATAAATAAAAACAATGATGAAAGTTGCTCCAAGCTGAAACATGTTTTCATGGTAGGCAAAACAGTATCACTTAATACGCAATGCTGTAGGTGCCATCTGCCAGCCAGTGCCACCCTGCTTCTGTTCTTTTAATATGCTTCATCATCTACTTGACTTTAGATCATAGAGTCACTTCATAAGTGCATTGCAACAGGCGGAGTGAAGTCGAAAGCCTTTTGATGATCACTGGTGTAATTAAAGATGTGATTAATTTAGCAATTCTTTCAGAACAGTAAGTGCTTTGGAGCTGCTCGACAAGTTCTGTTTTGTTCACAGTGAATATGCTAACACCACCCCCCACCCCACACACACACACACACACACACACACACACACACACATGTACGATTTGTGGTTTTATGTAAAAGAGATCAATTAGCAGCCAGTCTTTTTGCTCCTCCTAGCATGAGGCTGTCAGATGTTACATGGGTTGAGAGATTAAAGAAAAAAAAAAACTAACAAAAGAATTACCAATTAAGATGTTGCTTTTCGTACATTTCAACCTTGCAACAAATCTATTCCGAATCTTTTTTTTTCTTTCTTTAAGTGCATAGAAACGGGGAACATTACATTATAATATAATATTCATAATGAGACAAAAAAAAAGCTATTGAGGTGAAAATCTTAAAGCGCTTTTGTTTATCTTGTTTTTTTTTTTTTTGTTTTTGTTTAAAAAAAAAAAAAAAGGTAAAAAAATGAGTATTTTTTCCTGGACATGTTTCTACAAAAATCTCTGTTTATAATCTTTTGTTCATCGATGCAGAAACGTTTTAATCCCACAATGAATCAGATTATTTTTTTCATGACTAATGTATATAGCTTCCTGTGCCAGCATGTGTTGTTGTGTGTGTGTGTGTGTGTGTGTGTGTGTGTGTGTGTGTGTGTGTGTGTGTGTGTGTGTGTGTGTGTGTGTGTGTGTGTGTGTGTGTGTGTGTTTTGCTCTCTTCTGCTGTAAATATAACCCTTCGCTGCCTTTTGTCCAAAATGTGTTCATTTTTCATTTCAGAATGTGTTGATTTAGATATCTAAAGCAGGATATAAATTATGAAAAGTGAAGCAAAGTCAACTGCAGATCTGCAACATTAAAGAAATCAGTGCTGTGTAAGGAATAAACACAAGAGCGGCTGTGCTGTTATGTATGAAAATAATGCACGCCGTGTGTGTGTGTGTGTGTGTGTGTGTGTGTGTGTGTGTGTGTGTGTGTGTGTGTGTGTGTGTGTGTGTGTGTGTGTGTGGGGAGGGGTGATGTGGATCATGATGCAGAGCAAACAGTATAACAGCAGGTCTGGAGTGTGCTGTTTATATTAAAGTGATTTGCCTGCAATATTTCATTTATTAATGTCAAAATGTTGCACATTTGAGTAGTTTTAGTTCAGTTTAATGCTGTAACATGTCAAAGGGATACGTTAGTTCTGCTCTCTCTTATAGTCAGGATACACTGTCATTCCCTCATTAACCATCAGACACTTCAAATAGAATTCTGTAAACTAAGTCAAACAAATAACAAACAAATTCTGTTATTTTACAGAGAAACCACAAAGCATAAACTCCTGAATATGCTGTCAGATTTTTTATGAAACGTAATCCTTTGTGATAAAGACTTTCGATGAAAGGGTAATCCTTTATCGAGTCTTTATAACAAAGGTGCGTTTCATAAATGTCCAAAAAAGATTTACAAAAGTCTTTTAATATTAACCGATCACTCACATTACAGCCTGTACACACTGTGCTAGTTTACAAAAATTATCCAAAATGTCTGATCAGTATCTATCCATCTATCCATCCATCCATCTATACATCCATCCATCTATCTATCCATGCATCCATCTATCTATATATCTATCCATCCATCCATCCATCCATCTATCTGTCTATCAATAAATCTATCCATCCATCCATCTATACATCCATCCATCTATCTATCTATCCATGCATCCATCTATCTATCTATCTATCCTATCCATCCATCCATCAATCCATCCATCTATCTATCTATCTATCTATCTATCTATCTATCTATCTATCTATCTATCCATCCATCCATCTAGCTGTCCATCTATCTATCTGTCTATCAATAAATCTATCCATCCATCCAGCTATCCATTTATCCATCCATCTATCTATACATCCATCCATCCATCCATCTATCCATCTATTTATCCATTCATCCATCCATCCATCCATCCATCCAGGGTTAGGATTTCCATGGTGAAGAGATAATCTTGTTTACGTGTTATATATAAAGTGTTTTTCTATTTATAACATTTGGCTGGGCTCTAATGGATGGACTACAACAGCAGAAGACCATGTTGGGTTTGACACTACATATAATATATATCAGTAGCGGAGCGTGCATTTCACACCTAGACCTTCAGTAGTGCTCCGTCTGAATTGATGGCTATAAAAACCATCTGAATATGCAGACATTCAGTATAAGGGGACATTGATTGCCATTGCTGTAAACACAATAAATGCCTTTACTGAATAAACAAACCAGGGGCGAACTACTGCAGCTCCAGCCGTGACCCACATAAGAAACATCAATAATAAACTTGCAATATTATTTAGGAAAACAGCAGCATTTTACTCACCAACAAATTGGATTGTTTGTAAACAAAATCCATCCTCCTCTCTTTCCTGAAAACTCGATGCTAACGTGAAAGAGGCGGAGAAATACTCTTCCTGGTTCGTGACTCGAGCTTTGGAGTTTCCAAACTTTCTTAACAATATCCGGCTTTTCTTGAAAAGTCAGACTTGAAAAAGGCCTTGAAAGTAAATCCACCATTTAATCTGTTTTTTCTTCTCCTTCAGCCATTAGGGGGCGACAAAAATATATAAATTGGACCTAATCTAGACTATCCAATCAACGGCTCTGAATACGGTGACGTTACCATACGCCTGCTAGAGGGCACTGGTGACACCAACTCAAAATCTGATTGGTTGAAGCAACAGTTTCATAACATTTATTCTGTGTTAGAGGTTCTGCAGAATGGATTGTACAGACTTCTCTGACTTTGACTCTGCCTGGCAACAAATGATGGCTGAAATGTGATTGGTTAAATGCTTTAATATGAAAATACATGTCTGGAAGCTTCACAAGCATCGGAAAAGCAACGACATTTGCATATGGCGGATATGAAAGGAAGCGAATAGACTATTTGGAATTATTGTACTGATGGACAAAATATAAGTAATATTAGTTTGTGATTGTGATACAACCCAAAATAGTCTTATCCTGTTCCTACTGTCCATCCACCCGCATGATCAGCATGGTATGCATTCAGAAATACGTTTCTGCTCACCACAATGGGGAATAGTGTCTCCCAGTGAATGTGCATTAACCTGTCCACTCCAGACATTCTCCACTCATCTCTCTCATTTATTACTCTGTCTTATTTTTGCATGTAGAACTTTTTTTTTATCATCTTTTCCCCCAAATCTGATATTTGATGTGACTATTAACTAAAGCTCTTGACCTGTATCTGCATGATTTATTCATCTGCATGATTTATTTATCAGCATTTATCTACTGCTACATCATTGGCTGATTGGATAAGAGCATAATTGAGCAGGAGCTACATGTGCTCCAGGTGTAGCTGATGAGTGTAGAAGAAGGAGTCACTGTGAAGATGAAGATAATAATAATAATAATAATTAAAGAACTGCATATTATAAGGTATATATATATATATATATATATATATATATATATATATGTTTAACAGTGAGATGAATATATGCATATATACAAACGATTAGGTCGTTGCACAACAGTGTTAAGATAATGTGCAATGTGCAGTTAATGTTCAGTTTGTGTTTTCTTATGCTTATTCAGCATTAAATGGTCATGTTGGACATTCTTCAAAAAGAATCAATAATAAAAAATAATAATGCCTTGCATAAAGCATACTCTATGTAAAGGTCTATGTTTCGAGGTTGTTTTTTTTTTTTTGCTGTTGATGCAGAATTCTTAAAAAGGAATTCACAACGCACAGAAAGAATGATTATATTACTCATGTCTACTGATTATGACTTCTTTCTTCTAATAGTTGCTCGTTGCCTAGCTTTATTTTTTTTCTCGATGCAAAGTACGTAAGAGGAAGAAGGTTATCTCATAGTCTTTTCTCTTGGGTCACTTATCATCGATGCGTAACAGGCTTAATATGAAGGTGGTAAAAATTGTTCTCCAAATGCTCTTATCATGGTGTAATTGGAAAGAAAGAAAGAAAGAAAGAAAGAACTAAATATAGAAAGAAAGAATGAATGAAAGAAAGAAAGAAAGAAAGAAAGAAAGAAAGAAAGAGAAAAACAAAGAAAGACACTAAGAGGAAAAAAGGAAGAAAAACAGAAAGAAATGAAGCCCTGACTGCACAATCAGAGAGGAAATTATATATAAATATATATATATATATATATATATATATATATATATATATATATATATATATATATATATATATAAGGTTATTCCACGGCAGAACAAACAGTAATCGCAACAAGATCATGATCTGCAGCGGGCAGACGTCATGCTGCGGCACGCTGCACTCGCACCGCTTTCAACTAGGAAATGTATTAAGACAATCAGGCTTTGGCTGTTTACATCTCAGAGTTGTCCAGATTAGTGAAGACAGGCTATAATTTCCCATGGCTCTCGTAATCTTTTTGTGATCAGTCAGAAGTGTAGTAGACAGCTGTGTGGGAGCAAGAGGACAGTGATGAAAGATACAGGCGAATTTATTTGAGCCTTCGTCTTCAACAAATCAAATGTTAGCAAAGGACGAATCAAATATTTTAAGGCAAACTATGAAAGGTCTAGCCTACAATCACACGCGCACACACACACACACACACACACCACACACACACACACACACACACACACACACACACACACACACACACACCTCTCCCCTAGCGTTGTTAAAAAGTAAAGATTTGCAGTGATCCGCCCACAGTAAGCAGGTGCTTCTAACTGTTGAATGTAATATTGAAATATAGTGTCTTATAGTTTTCCATATTTTTATATCACCAGTTCTAAGTGAATCACAGGTTTAGGTTAATGTGCTCCTTCTCACGCATGGACATTTCTATAGTAACAACTAATAAGCAACTAATAATAAACAGATTTTATTCATGTAAAACTATATTTATGTCAGTGAATTTTTTTCTCCGGCAGGTGTTTCATATTCATTGATTAAAACCTTTTTTCTGTACGCTGTACTGTTTCCACCACAGAACACAACAAGCTGTGGGTTTATTGTCTTATTATTTTCAGGCAAGTAAAACATTAGTGATTGTGTATAGCTGCTGAAACTACACTGGTAACCTGTTGTGTGGATGTTCCATGACAAGAAAATGTCATTTTCCTGCGTTTAATACCCTTCATATTAACTTAACACGACGTCGTTGGAATAAGCAGGATATGACAGGGGCTACACTGTTATCTTCTGTGGTGTGTCGGAGCAAATTTCACTTTCTAGTTTGAAACATGTACTGCAGTAGAGTTTGTCAGCGTTTTTAGGCTTCTTTAAATATAAAAAGCTGTCAGACGAAGATGAAAGGGGGAAAATAGACGCCAGTGTACCGTAGTAAAGTGTAAATCAGTGGAAGGTTTGTCTCTGAGCTACAGAATACTGATCAGCATTCTTTAAGATTCCTAGGTAGGTTGGTTCATATCTTGATATATTGGTGTCATTGTTAACGCATCTCTATTGTACGTCAGGGATTCCCTATCAGAGGTGTCAAGTAACAAATACTTCGTCGCACTACTTAAGTAGAAATTTGGGGTATCTTTACTGGATTTTTCAGCCCGACATTTTATTTCTAATGTTTATATTTACATGTAATTATCTGTACTTTCTACTCCTTACATTTTAAAAATATCCTTGTTACTTCTATTTCATTATGGCTTGTTTTCATTCCGGTTATTTGTCACATATACATTACAGCACAGTTGCAACTCTTTCTTTACATATCCCAGATTGTTTGGTAGAGCACAGGGCCAGCCATGATACGGTGCCCCTGGAGCACACAAGGTTAAGGGTCTTGCTCAAGGATACCGGGGGTCGAACCCGGATCTTCTGATCAGCAGCCCAGCGCCTTTGACCACTGAACTACCCCCCCTCCCCTCTTGTTCAAATATAAACATATAACATTCCGACAGCCTATTGGTTTGTACGCGATACGTCGCACCTGCACACGACACAAATCACGTCACACTCCAGCAAGGACATAACCATAATGTTACACTCGTCACTCAAAAAAAGATTATTTCTTAAAAGTGATTATTTCTCCACTACTGACTCGTTTATCAAACGAGTGCTTCCTCTTCATCCTCCGCAAATGAAGATACAGTAGGGAGAGAGACGTCTGTAGAGAGACGTTTCAATAAATTAGCGATCACAATTGTCGCCGGCCTAAGCTTTTCTCCTTTTTTTTTCCATACATTACTTTTATACTTTAAAGTAGTTTTTAAAAAAGTACTTTTACCCTTTTACTGACTTCTGAAATGAATGTGAATACTTTTGACACCGGTGTTACCTAAACCTGTTGTTCCAGTACAAACCTTTTCAATAGTTACTAATGATAACTTCCTGGTTATATTGTACTTGGTAATTATAACAATTATTGTTAGATTTGATTTGTGGCTGTCATTTCTTTATATAATAATTTAAAATAAATAAATAAATAAATAATAATAATAGTAATAATAATAATAATAATAGTAATAATAATAATAATAATAATAATAATAATAATAATAATAATAGTAATAATAATAATAATAACAATAACAATAGGAAAAAAAATCCACATCCAACCAAGGTATTCATTTTTATCTTTGTTTGTTTGTTGTTTTTGCTGATCTGTGGTTGTAACTTTAAAAGAATAAGATGCACTTTAGTCTGTCAGTGAAAAGTACAATAATCTTACAATAATCCAGTGGCCTAGTTTGGAAAAATGATATGATGATTGAGGAAAAAGAAAGGATTTGCGTTTTAAAACAAAAAAAAGAAAGAAAAAAAAGTCTCCCTTATTAATTTGAAGAGAAATCCATTCTCTGGAGGGCACATTTGTAAACAGGGCTGAATATATCATTATGAGCCTCAGCCTGGTCTGTAATTAAAAGATAGTGGCTGGAGTTGCCGCACTGACAGCTCTGTTTAGTACAGCGTGCAGCGCCATCGATTCTAATAAAGGCTGCAGATAATTTCAGGTAGACAGGAATTTAATGATTAATTTCCTCTTTGGTTTGCTCATGATCATAATAATGCGTTAGACAATGTGCCGTTGTTGTCCACATAGCATTTGCCCCTTCTGGCGTCTGAATATTGCAACGCCAGTAAGTGAACTTTTAAATTATGTGTTCTTTTACCTCAGCGAGCTGCCAGGATACAAATGAGTCACAAAGCATCCCACGCGATCATGCACATCCACCGTATAATAAACCCATTTCACCCAGCATGAAATAAAAGACCATTTTCAAGTTCAGTGATTGGGTTCATAAACTCTCTCTCTCTCTCTCTCTCCCTCTCTCTCTCTCTCTCTCTCTCTTTGTCTCTCTTTCTCTTGCCTTCCCCCTCTCACTCTCTCATTCTTTCACACACACATGCACACACTCAAGCACGGAGTGAAAAGCTAAGTCGAGTTGATTTCGAAATGAAATAAACCGCTCAAATTAGCATACAAGCAACAAATCAATAATTAAATTAATGCATAAAATTAAGCCGCAGAAAATGGCATAATTCCCCCATCACTCGTCGCTATCATTACACAAGTTCACATGCATATTCAGCTTCGTTTACAAGAAACTATAACTAATAATATTCCGACACACATCGCCTCCTTTCCGTCAGTGGGGAAATGAATGGCACGCGATATTTGGAAACGTGTCAAGCCGAGATCGCGAGAAATCAAAACATGGGTCTGGGAAAGAAGGTGCACACAGAGCGCGAGAGTGCACACGGGAACGCCAGCAACACATATGTGTGTGTGAACCTGTCAGGTTCC
>JACRUU010000024.1:10779456-10781956 GCA_030449085.1 Kryptopterus vitreolus
CGGTCCAAAAACATGCACGGTAGGTTGATTGGCACCTTGGAAAATTGTCCCTAGTGTATGAATGTGTGTGTGTGTGTGTGACTGTTTGCGCTGTTGATGCGCTGCGATGGGCTGGCACCCCTTACAGGGTGTATCCTGCCTTAATGCCCATAGACACCTGAGATAGGCACAGACTCCCCGTGACCCGAGGGAAGATCGGATAAAGCGGTAGAAGATGAATGAATGAATGAATGAATGAATGAATATACAATACAAAAGGTGCACGTTTTTTTTTTATTTCGGATTGAGCTTTTTTTTTTGCATTTTTTGGGGAGGAAGGGGGTGTGGCATCGCGCCTCACCCTGGTACTTAAGAACCACTGCAGTAATCTGAAGCACTGATTTTACATGAAATTGTTCAGATGTCACCCTGTAATCTGTATTTTTATAAGTAACTGTCATTTAAATACACATTTATTTCTCACTAACTGTAACGAATTAGTGTTACATCTTGAATTGTTGATTTGCTTGAAGGAAGAAACTGTTACACAGGATCATCTGATCTGCTTCAGTACCACTTATCGGATGGCAAGTTTATAAAAGGTTTGAGGTGTGTGTGTGTGTGTGTGTGTGTGTGATGTAAAAGTGAGAGGTATTGTAGGGTCATGTGATGTGAGGTGAAATGCTCTCACATTACACCTTTCATTTCTGACGACGCCCACACCGAATATTTCACCACACGTGAGAGAACTTTCTGGAAAGATGTTGTTAATTCTTTGCTTGCAGTTTGCCTTGGAGACATGAGGAACGGTGCTAAAAGGTGGATTTTAAAAATACAGAATGCTATTATGTGGATAAAAATATACAGTCATTGAAGAAAATTAGCTTTTCATTTGGCTTTATACATTTTATTGCGCAGAACCTCCATTAAAATGATCAAAAAGTGAACCAATAAAGAGGAATATTTTATAGTGCATCAGAAATCAGAATGAAAGAGCAAAATGATTTTAAAGAGTGTCTATAGATGATTAGATTACAGTTATTTTCTGAAAAGACTGTACAGGCCAAAATGTTAGCACACACACACACACACACACACACACACAAACATAACACATGCTTGTTTTTTTTCTTCTTCCAAATGTATTTTTCACTTTGCTCTTTAAAATATCCTCCACTCTTCTACAAAGACCTTCTACAATATTCTGCATCCATTAAAGTGCATGAGATCAGGTCCTGGTGTTGGGGGATGAGTTCTGAGATACAGCTTGTGTTTCTAACTCACCCACAGTGTTTAGTGCAGGGGGTGTGGTGGGGGGTCTGGGTTCAAACACTTTTGGCCACGCTGTGTTAAGTATAAATGGGATTACTTTTTAAACTAGTCTTGTTTTTCTTTTAATGCAGTGCACAATAAATATTACTAGCAAATGCAAAGAACATGGTATAAAGTTTATGTATTTCAAAGTGCATACAGTATGACTGGCAATATATTGGGGGAGGGGGCAGAATTCATATAAAAAATATGTATTAAATGTATAATAATGTATTCAAAAATATATACTGCATTGAAGCTCAGGGATTTATCTATAGCATTAGTTCTATAAAGTATTTCCAGAAGTTCTGATGTTTTTTTTCTCTCTATTTTTTTTATTTATTTTATTCTAATTATAAGTTTATGTAGCAAATATTATATTTGAAATATGTGAGAAGTGGCAGCTCAGTGGATATGATTTTGGACTTTTGATTGAAGGTTAAGGGCCCTTGAGCAGGGCCCTTGAGCTTCACCTGCTGAGCTGCACAAGTGAGAAAACGGAATGTCGCTCTGGATAAAAGCCATAAATGTAAATAACGGCTGTGAAAGAAATGTGTAAGTGAAAGGTCTATAACAATAAAACTAATGGCACTTTTAATATGGATGCGCTCGGAGAAAGTGTCCTTTTCAGTTCTGTAGTTAATGGGCTGCGAAACATTTGAGAAGATAAAAGAAAAGCCACGTGACATGGTGCCTTAAACAATAAATACTTGTTTAAGGACATTAATGTTTGTGAATGCGTGTGATGATCTACTCGGTTTTACCGTTAGCGCGGCCCATTAACGAGCTCTTTAGGTTCCTGACACACTCGAGCGGCCCTTTGCCCATCAGAGCGGACGGATGCCTGTACGAGCCTCCGAGGCGGTCCCACAGCGTGAAGTACTGTCCGTAGTTATAGTCGAAGAACAGATGGTGATCGGTGTGATGCGCGGCTCCGTTGATGAACTTCTCCAGCAGCCGCGGGACTCGGTAATCGCCATCGTGAATGGAGATGGTCCATACGTTCACAAACACATAGAGGGCCAGATAGAGTACCTTGTGCAGGGGGAAAAGGAAAGGGTAGATGTGGTAGGGCAGGCCCTGGAGAAAGCCGTCTACAGGGTGGAACGCGTGGCTGGCGAACGGCGTCGGGATCTTCCACACGTGGTGCGGTTTATGAAAGTTCTGAAACCCAGTTCAGGAGGACGATTGTTAAAAACACGCACGGTAT